>OY992879.1:90222736-90250236 GCA_963921405.1 Cepaea hortensis | reverse complement strand
GGGAGAGTCGACTACAACACAGGTGACATGTAGAGTGGAAAAATTTGGTTAGCGACAAAGAGAGACAGCATCATGGACCAGCCTATTGCGTTCTGGAGGTAGGTTTGCGACTAAGACTGGACAGCAGAATGCGGTTTGGTTGTATTAAACCACGGAAAAGTTCGAGATCAGAAATTTTCCACTGACAAGGGATAATGAAGTCTGAATTTGCTTTGTCCAGCAATGTCAAGGACGATGGGACAAAGATGAAAAAGAGAGTGGCCACTTCTTTGTGTCAGTTGAGTGTGTGTTCCCCAACTGGACGGAAAGATAGAATTATGTGTCCTGTAATGAAAAGAAATATCCTCCCTTATAATGGGATAAAGTGCTTGGCTGCGGATTAATTTCGATTTGTGGATCTACATTAATTCTATAAAGGAACATAGATGTGTATAAGGTATATTAAAATATAGTTTTAGAATAGGAATATAGATGAGCGTGTATTACCTTTATCATTACATATTATTAGTGGGTGTTTTAGACTGAGGTGAATTCTTATGTCTTAGGCTGATGGTGACTTCGAAAGCCTTGTCATTATGGCTGGAGAAGGACACTTGCATAAGTTAGGAGTAAGGGGCGGACGCTTACCACTCGACTTGTTATATTCATCCACAGGTTCCCAGTTTCTAGGGACATTAGAGAAGAAAGGAAAAAATACTCTACTTGAACCAATAAAGTACATACTTAGATCCAGAAAGAACCTAAACAGTTTGTTCAGATGAACAAATACTAACATCCAGTAAAATACAGAAGACTGTATGCTAACACTCATATACCACTGGGGCTCCTAAACAGAAAGAGATGTTAAGGTGGGGCCAGCAGAGACTTCAACCTACATACGACTTGCATACATAGAGTAGAAGGAATAGAAAAAGACAATAGTGATAATCATAATAGACAATAGGAAGAACATTGACAATGTGGTGTTTTTTCTCGATGATGGATACTTAATATCATGAAACCGATTTGGGCACAGTCATAAACTTACGGGACTTTTATAGCAATACGGTGACTCAGTGGTGAACAGTTTGTTTTCATTTCACTAACGGATTTACCATCAGACTCAAGCCTACGGATCATCCCGGGTGAGCTCTGTCCTGTTTGATGTGATGTCCTGTAATCGTGAAGAATGACTGGCGAGAAGATACCGCTGATAGACATTCTGAGTTCATTCTGTCACCAACAATAGAATACACTAGCAACTACACAGACAATATCCACCCATACACCAGACATAGTTTTAAATTAAATCTTTTATTTAATGTGGAAAAGAACTGTTGTCGAAGTATGTGTTGAGAGAATAATAGAGAGAGAGAGTGAAAGAAAGAGATATATGGAAGGGAAGACAGAAGAGAGGAGTGTAGACGAAAAGTCAGTCAATAATCCCAACAGATAATCAGTTTAAAGATGTGCATGTTGATCCCACTCTCTTCTCGGGGAAACAACATCACATAATTGGTGGAGCAAGCGGGGTAGGAAAAATACCCATATGACCTGGGCATAACAGGGCATATGCATAAAGGGGTACTTGCATATTGGCACAGGCATAGCGGAGTACCTGCATGTTGGGACATACTGATTGGAATAAAAGAAAAAGAAGTATATATTGATGACTTTTAATGGAAGGACGTCCATTGGATATATGGTGCCATTACATTTATGGTAGAAACAGTTCATTAATGCTGGTGACTTTACAGTGAGAAAGTTCCAGACAGAGTGAATGTGGATAGGTCGTAAGACACATTACATACCTAGTCACACGGTCACACGTCTACGTAAGTCTTTATCCTATATCTCCTCTTGTGGATGAGAGAGTGGTTGTGATGTACTGTGGGGTGTCGTAGGTTTATTATATTAGATAGACATAGATAATGATATAGGTTCTAGGTGGAATATAATTGTATAGTGAGTACTTCTTTTCTGCCTTGAGGGATCTTTACTCAACGTGCTGACTTATCTGCTGTAACTATGGCAACTCCTAAAGTAACTACAGCAGAACTGAGAGCCAACGGGGAGGAAATTGGGTTAGCTGGTACCGAGCTAACTGATTACATACAAGAAAGAGAGAGAGAGATTCGTAAAGGGGAAAGAGAAGACCGGAAAGCCGAGTTGGAAGTGAGAAGAATAGAGGTGGAGACCAAACGAATGGAAATGGAACAAGAGGCCAAGAAACTGGAACAGGAGACCAAGCGACTGGAACTGGAACAGGAGACCAAGCGACTGGAACTGGAACAGGAGACCAAGAAACTGGAAATGGAACAGACTGCCAGGAGACAAGAAATGGAACATGAATACCGCTTGAAAGAGTTAGAACTCAAGACACAAACTAAGGGTGAAATAGATGCAGCAGAAGGAAGTTCATCTTCACCTGGGGCAACCTACATGAGTGGACAGGGTTACCATGCCATGAAGTTTCCTTTAGCAGTCTATGATGAAAGTAAAGAAAAGATATTCCAGTTTTTGGATCGGTTCGAGGCTATGGCAATCGCTATGGGACTGGAAAGATCCAGATGGGCTCTTAAAGTATCCCAGGCGTTACGTGGTTCAGGGTACGAGGTCTACACACGCCTACCACCAGGACAGGAAAATCAGTACGAGGAATTGAAAGCAGCTTTGATGAAACATTATGAAGTCACAGCACAAACATATCGGAAAAAGTTTAGATCGTCTAGACGAGAGCCGGGAGAGCTATTCGCCGCATACAGTCTAAGGCTGAAATCCTATCTCCAGAAATGGATGGACTTGGCAGAATTCAAGAGGGATTATGAGAGTCTCGAAGAGACTGATGGTGGTCGACCAGATGCGAAAGCAAATGTCGAAACCTCTCAGAACCTTCTTGGGAGAACAAGGGGCGGAACGGATTGATGTTGTGAATAAGCTGGCGGAACGATTCGTGGAAGTACATGGTGAAACTGAGGAACTAAGTACACAAACCAAATGTCAGGAGAAACCAGAGAAAAAGAAACCTAAAAACTGGGAAGGAGAAAAAGTGGAACCTTATATAAAGCACACAGAGGAGAGTTCAGAGAAGGTGAAGGTAGGAACCCAGAGCACCTCGAATTCTCAAGCGAAACGACAGTGGTCTGAAAAGTGGTGTTCGTTTTGTAGGGCGGCCTCCCACAACACAAAAGACTGCAGATCGAAACCTAAAAGTTCTTACTTCGCAGCATGCAAAGTGATTCCTACATCGGTGATCACAGACAAGGCTGAGGTTGGCGAAGGAGAAAGGAACACAAAGGACACACGGAAACCTAGGAAGGGAACATGGTACACTCACTGCCAGTCGATAACACATAATACTGTGGACTGCAGATGCAAGGCAAACGATGCCAATTGCATAACCAACCTCGAGGAATCAAAAGAGGAAGGCAAGGAAACGGTCAAGGAGATGAAAGACACTCAGGACCAAGAGAGACCACCTGTGGTTGAACTGATTGAAGTCAATGGCCAACAGGTTGCTTGTCTCTACGATACAGGTTTGGATGGGGAAGCGGTGATAGACGCCAGCTTGGTAAGCCCAGACCAACTTACAGGGGAGACCATAGAGCTAAAGCCGGCAATGAGGAGTGCTGTTTCCATGACGCTGCCAATCGCCAAGGTGGAGATTAAATCCAGGTACGTCACGGGCATTATTCCTGCGGCTGTATTAGCTGACTCCCTATTCCCAATGATCATTGGCACGAAATATGTCTTTTTGGGGATGCCCAAACAGCCAACCCACAAGGGAACAGTAGTCAGTGGATCTCAAGGGAAGGAAAAAGAGGCAGAGACACTATGCGACAACTCAGGGATAGGAGAATTGCATACTGCCCAGAGGAAGGATACTACGTTGCATCCTTGCTACAGGAAGCTGCAAAGAAGTGCTGAGCTACCAGAACGGGGACAGTACTTTCTGAAGAATCAACTACTCTATCGGAGAGCTGGGAGGGGAGATAACCTGCACGAGCAGTGGGTGGTTCCAGAGACCCACCGTCCTCACATTCTTCAGAGTGGACACATCATAGGCGAGAATCGACATATGGGTGTCCGAGAGACCTTGCAGCAAATATCCGGCCATTATTGCTGGCCAGGAATGACCGGAGATGTACGCCGGTGGGTGAAGTCTTGTTCGGAGTGCCTGAGAGCACCACCCAACAAGCGAATCAAGAGGAAACTAGCTCTTAAAGTGGAAGACAAAGTGGAAGTGTGGAGTCCAGCAGAGACCAATATACTCCAAGTAGGATGGAAAGGACCTTATCCTGTGGAAAAGGTGGTGTCCAAGAACATCTACAAAATACGGATCGGGGAAGAGAAGAAAAATCTCCCTAGACATCTCATTAGGAAATATGAGGAGAGATCCGGGAGCAAAGCTTCGCACTTTATGGTGATGGCAGCCATTGGGACAAAGGTTACCAGTCCAGACGAAGACCAGAGATCGCCAGTACAACATAGGAGGGCCTATGGGACAGTACGTGATAGGTCAGATTTACCCAACGACAGGAGGAGGGAAATCACATGTCAGGGAAAGGACAAGAGTGAAAGTTTCACCGGTAACCAAGTTCAGAAGGGGTGGGTAACGTCGGGAAAAGCGAGAATTACCCAGGACTCAAACCGAAGATTGGCTGACCAGATACAATATCGCCCAAGATGGTCCTGGAAACAAAAGTCCAGGAGGTTTGGGAAAGACGACTCGGTCCGACGAGGACGAGGCGGAGCATCCCCAGAGGCAAAGCCGGGGGAAACTAAGAGGACATGGAAGCAGTGTTACAATCAGGATGGGACAATCCGTCTGTATTGTGAGCCGTCGCTGACGCAAGTCGAAAGGAGGTCGACTGGACGTACAGGAGCGAGGAGCCAACACTAGTTTCAGTCGTTAGTAGTATAGTAGGGGGTCAATTAGAGCGCCTACTGGATAATGAGATGAGCCATGTGAGGATCCAATCATATCATCAACACGTGATGTTAATAGCGACTTAGCAGAAGCTCAACGCACGGTGGATGTGATGGACGTTGTTGCTACAACTGGACTTCACAATGGAATACATCCTTGGAAAGGAGAATGTAGGAGCAGATTTCTTATCCAGACATCCAGATCCAGAGGAAGAAGCCTAGGGTTGTGGATCATGGGAATCAAACCTACAGTGAGAAAGATTCGACGCGGTCTAATCTCTTAAGAGGGGGCCTATGTCGTGAAATGCTGAATGTTAGTGATTCCCAGATCGACGACTGTATACAGCGGACCCAGGTGGGAGAAGGGTTAATGAAACAGAAGGATATAAACAACGGATTGACCAGCGCATGTGTATGTAGGTCAAGGCGGGAGAGTCGACTACAACACAGGTGACATGTAGAGTGGAAAAATTTGGTTAGCGACAAAGAGAGACAGCATCATGGACCAGCCTATTGCGTTCTGGAGGTAGGTTTGCGACTAAGACTGGACAGCAGAATGCGGTTTGGTTGTATTAAACCACGGAAAAGTTCGAGATCAGAAATTTTCCACTGACAAGGGATAATGAAGTCTGAATTTGCTTTGTCCAGCAATGTCAAGGACGATGGGACAAAGATGAAAAAGAGAGTGGCCACTTCTTTGTGTCAGTTGAGTGTGTGTTCCCCAACTGGACGGAAAGATAGAATTATGTGTCCTGTAATGAAAAGAAATATCCTCCCTTATAATGGGATAAAGTGCTTGGCTGCGGATTAATTTCGATTTGTGGATCTACATTAATTCTATAAAGGAACATAGATGTGTATAAGGTATATTAAAATATAGTTTTAGAATAGGAATATAGATGAGCGTGTATTACCTTTATCATTACATATTATTAGTGGGTGTTTTAGACTGAGGTGAATTCTTATGTCTTAGGCTGATGGTGACTTCGAAAGCCTTGTCATTATGGCTGGAGAAGGACACTTGCATAAGTTAGGAGTAAGGGGCGGACGCTTACCACTCGACTTGTTATATTCATCCACAGGTTCCCAGTTTCTAGGGACATTAGAGAAGAAAGGAAAAAATACTCTACTTGAACCAATAAAGTACATACTTAGATCCAGAAAGAACCTAAACAGTTTGTTCAGATGAACAAATACTAACATCCAGTAAAATACAGAAGACTGTATGCTAACACTCATATACCACTGGGGCTCCTAAACAGAAAGAGATGTTAAGGTGGGGCCAGCAGAGACTTCAACCTACATACGACTTGCATACATAGAGTAGAAGGAATAGAAAAAGACAATAGTGATAATCATAATAGACAATAGGAAGAACATTGACAATGTGGTGTTTTTTCTCGATGATGGATACTTAATATCATGAAACCGATTTGGGCACAGTCATAAACTTACGGGACTTTTATAGCAATACGGTGACTCAGTGGTGAACAGTTTGTTTTCATTTCACTAACGGATTTACCATCAGACTCAAGCCTACGGATCATCCCGGGTGAGCTCTGTCCTGTTTGATGTGATGTCCTGTAATCGTGAAGAATGACTGGCGAGAAGATACCGCTGATAGACATTCTGAGTTCATTCTGTCACCAACAATAGAATACACTAGCAACTACACAGACAATATCCACCCATACACCAGACATAGTTTTAAATTAAATCTTTTATTTAATGTGGAAAAGAACTGTTGTCGAAGTATGTGTTGAGAGAATAATAGAGAGAGAGTGAAAGAAAGAGATATATGGAAGGGAAGACAGAAGAGAGGAGTGTAGACGAAAAGTCAGTCAATAATCCCAACAGATAATCAGTTTAAAGATGTGCATGTTGATCCCACTCTCTTCTCGGGGAAACAACATCACAGAGATGTAGAGATATAGAAGAATATATCGTATTTCATGGACACAGAAATAATAAAATGCAGAGGTCCTGGAAAAACTGAAAATGAAAAGAGAGTTGATGAAAGAAATAAAAAAAAAAGAGGGAAGTGAAATATTTAACCACGCTAAAAGACATAACACTCTAATAAAAACCATACTGAAGGGTAAGGTAGAAGGCAAGCGAGCATGAGGTAGGCAACGATACAAGAGGGAAGATAATATCAAGCGATGGACGAACGGCAGTCTGACAGAATGTACAGTCAGGGCGAGAGACAGATAGTGCTGGAGATCCATTGCAGCCCCCCCCCACCCCTTCTTTGTGGAGATGGCACCTGATTGACTGATTGATAATATGTCTGTATATCTATGTAGGTAGGGAAGTGGGGAGCAAGTAGGAAGGACGTCTCATAACATTTTAGTATGTGTCGTTTATACGCACATTATTCATACTACCATTCTCTCTCTCTCTCTCTCTCTCTCTCTCTCTCTCTCTCTCTCTCTCTCTCTCTCTCTCTCTCTCTCTTTCTCTGTCTCTCTCACACACTCTCTCTCCCCCACCCCCTTTGCATGAATATTGAGTTGAGTCAAGAACCAACCTCACAGTACTCCGGACATTCCCATACACCCTCCATCCATTTTCTTCAACAGCCAGCGAATAGTCCATACACTAATGGTACCAGTTGCTTTCTGATTATGCGTCCTCCTGGACTTTCCTCGGAGCACTGAGTGTCGACCAGATCCTCTAGTCTTCTCCAGGCCATGATGATTTATCTGTGCTTCCTCACTATATACATGGCCCCTAAGGGCCCTGACCATATCTGCTTTATCATATACCAATATCCCACCCAGCGGTATAACACGCATAATATATAACATTAAAAAAAAAATGGTTGTAAGACGTGCCCGCGTGCCTAATTTCTGACCCTGTGAAAATAAAGTTTGTTCGCGTGTCATCTTGCTCTTTTAACTTAGAGCATAGTTTACGACTCGTTGTGTCAAAGTGATTACATCATTTCGCTTTCAATCCGTTACCAAGATAACATAACCGCGAAAGTCATACCAATTTGCGGAGGTCAGCATGGCTGAATGGATAAGAGCGCTTGTTCTTAAACATCCAGCGTGCTGATGCTGAGGTAGGGAGTTCAGCCCCTAAACAGGTTAGTTGCACTAAATTGTTGACTTCTCTTACTTGACTTAAGGATGTAAATTACAAGTACTTCTGAAGTCGGAATGGGTTCGTCTGATGGCGATGGATACTGGTAATAGGGAAAGCTAATCCACGCGCAAAAAATCAGTCCAGGGCAATAGTAGTAATATCACATGTATGGACTACGCTTAAGTTCAAAGCGAGCAACAAGAAAAAATCTTAACTCACTACACACACCACCAACCTACTGTACACATCTCCACCTTATTAAACAGATTGTGACCTCACTGTACAGTTCTCCTCCCAAGTTTAAAGTTCACCAGCCCACAGGAAAGATCACCAACCCACGGTAGAGCTACCGGCGCAGAGTTCTGTAACCCACTATGCAAACCTCGGATCCCCCACCACACAGTTTTGAAGCCCACTTTGCAAGTCCACAATCTATCACAGGTGGAGGCGTGACTACCTGGTGACGGTGTCCGCCTCAGGCTCAGAAGCCAAGGTCAGTGTCAAAAATCTCCGCCTAGACGGCCATTCAGACACATTGACCACCGGACCGGCTGGCTGTCGTGCTAGCCAGTGCTCTGTCTCGGCGCTCCTGAGAATGCAAGGTATAGTGGGGGGGGGGGGGGCGCGGCACTGTAGAATATCATATTTAAAAACAAACACACGCACACGCGCGCGCTTATTTCGACAAGCTTTCAACACCCCCCCCCCCCTCCCCCCACACACACACACAATCAAACATCTAAGCGTCACGGTCGTGAATGTCAGCTCCACGCCAGACACCTGTAGAACACACACAATACACTTAGCACAACGAAACTGGGTCTAGAATAGTTTACCACAACGTAGCTCATCATCATCAAGTGTCCTGCCAGCTGGCGTAGGCATTCATGGCTCTCCACAGATCTCGGTCTTTGGTGGTCTGGATCAACTCTGCTGATGGTATTCCTCCATGCCATTGTCTCAATCCATCCAGCATCATTTCTCTTGGTCTGCCTCTGCCTCTCTTCCCTTCGATATTTCCAGTTGTCACGATGTTCTCGAATGCCTCTCTTCTCATCACACGACCGAAGAAAGCTATTTGTATCTTTCTTATTGTTGTATATAATGTTCTAGTTTCATTAGCCTGTCTCAGGCAGTCGTTATTAGTTACTGTGGCAGTGTAAGGAATTCGCAACAGTCGTCTCAGGAACCACATCTCTGTTGATTCTAATTTCTCTTAATTTGTTCATTTACATTCCACAATTCACTGCCATACAGCAACATTGGTTCTACATAAAATTTCAGCACTCCCTTTATTACATTCAGTGACAGTGACTTATTGCATAAGATACTCTTCATTTTCTGAAATGCGGCTTTTGCTTGCCCTTTTCTGCCCTTAATCTCTGTTGTATTAGGGACGTTCATTTGAAACCCGTTCTAATGGCTTTATTACAAAAGCATGAAAGAAACATTAACAGGTGTGGTAGAATTAAACAAAGCATTCATTTTGAATTAATTATGCACCATGGGTTGGTCAGAAGAAGTCACCGTAGGCATTCAGGCAAGAATCCCATTGCTTAGGTAGGCGGCGAATGCCGTCCGGAAAAACGGATTTGGTTGCTCACTGAACCAAGTGTTTACCGCGTTCATTACATCTGCATCTGTGTGAAATCGTTGCCCCTTGAGAGCTTTTTTTAGAGGTCCGAACAAATGAAAATCACATGGTGGAAAATCAGGACAATAGGCTGGATGTTGCAAAATTTCCCACTTCTTACTTGCTAATGCTTCCTGCACAATCTTTGCGACATGCGGACGAGCATTATCGTGCCACAAAATCACACCGCGAGAAAGCATGCCGGGTGGTTTATTTTTGATGGCTTTGTGCAGCCTGTCTAGTGTTTGCAAGTAGTAGGTAGAGTTGATGTTGACACCAGGTTCTTTTAAGTCGGCCAACAATAGCCCTTTATGGTCAAAAAATGCGCTCAGTTTACATTACCAGCGTAAACCTGTAACTTGAATTTTTTGGCTTTTGGTGATCCAGCATGCTTCTATTGCATGCTCTTTCTTTTGCTGCTCGGCTCAAAGTGGTGACACCATGATTCATCGCCTGCCACTATGCGGAAGAGAAATCCATCACCCTCCACTCTGTAACGCAGCAAGTGGTTCAAATACCATCCCATGCGTTCCTCTTTTGTGGTGGTCGGTCAACATCCGTGGTACTCACTGTGAACACACTTTCCGATATTGCAGTTTCTTACGAACGACCTTTTGATTTGTCCCAATTGACATATCAAATTCTTTCGCTAGCGAACGTATGCTTCGACAACGGTTCATCTGTACTGCTACATCAATTTTGGCGATGGTTTTTTCTGTTGCAACAATATGCGCAAATGAGATTCCCGAGAAGAATACTCATTGTAACAAGAAGAGATAGGTTCAGAAATAAAGAAATCAGGACTAAAGTGGGGGTTATAGATGCACTAGATTTTATTAGAAGGCAGCAAGTCAAATAGTTTGGCCATGCAAGTAGGTTACCAACTAACAGTATACCACAACAAGCAATGATGTACAGACCAGATGGAAGCAGAGGAAGAGGCCGATCACGTAAATGATGGACGCAGAAATAACAGAGTCCATGGGAATATCGATACATGAAGCCCATAAGCGGGCACTCTCCCGCTGTTTATACTTCACCTCGACACCGCAAGGTACAAGAGGAACATGATGAGATGAGATGAACAATGCAAACACTGGCCGTCGAATATCTGTCGTGAACTGACGTCCTTTCCGAAACATTCGTGCACAGTCTGTCACTGTTGTCTTCGACACACATTTTTTACCGTGCGTTGCCTGCATTCTTCGGTGAATGTCCACCGGTCGACATCCTTCAAATGAAAGACACTGAATCACGGCTCTTTGAGTTTTGGACGGATTTTGGATCAACCCGGCCATTTTCTCAACGGTCAGATACAGAACCTATGCATCATGGGACGATAAGCACTTGTTCTTTTATTCATTGGCCAGTATTTATCACATGACTATGACATGATCATGTTCAACGTACGCAGTTACGCGCGATGCGGCACGAACGGATTTCAAATGAAAGTCCCTTATGCATCTTACATCTGATGTGATAAATGCCCCTAGGTATTTAAAATTATCCATTTGGCTAAGAATTTTCCCTTCTATTTCTATTTCACATTTTGTTGTCACCATTTTCTTTGATATCACCATTGTTACTGTTTTCTTGATATTCAAGGAGAGCTAAGTAAGTAAAATGGGTATCTAATAATGTGTGTAGTTTTGTGGCATATTCGAGAAGTCTCACTCAATCGCTGACCACACGAATTGAAATGTAAGTACTCGAACAGCTAGTACTAAGACTTGCGAAAGAAAAGATCTTGATGTCACATGGGCTGAAACCAAAATCGCCACCTCAAGGGAGAATGTAAACCCAGAACCATCGGACCGTCATGGGACTACACTAGCTTACGCTACCACAGCTCTGCTGAAGTGATGTAATATATTTTAATGATAGTGTGTACCATAACAAGGATTATTGGCATGAGCAGCCAAAAGAGACATCCCGCTGGACATTTTATTTTCCTTTATTGATCTACCTTGGAGACCTAATCTGGTAAAACTGGAGGTAATCTTAACTAACACGTGATATCGAGATGGTGGGTCTCACTAGACCAAGCAGTATTTGATTTGAAATCTCAGAAATATCAAGATAGCGATTTGGTGGGAGTCTCCGTGGCGAAGTGTTTACACCCCCTGTGGGTTCGATTCTGGACTGCGTCGTTCGGTTAACGAGTGAAATGTTCTCGGAGACTTCTGGAGACCATCGCTGGGGCTACGGAGTTCGTACTTCTTGCGGAAAGAGACCGAGCCATATGGGATAAACCCGGTGCAATGAAATCGATGCCTCTTGCCTTTTAAACTTTTTCTGTTTTGTTGACTATGGTCTCCACTGGCAGGAAGATAAAATAAGTCTCCTCCAGACATAATCATCACAGTCTATCTTCTTATGTTGTGTGGCGTTGGTCTTTAGGTCTTTCCACAGCCTCCTGTGTCGTATACTGCAGTCATTTAAGATTCAGTTGTTCCTCCATGCATTGATGTCAAATTGTGCTGTATCTTTTCTCTCGTTCTGCCCCTTCCCCCAACTTTCCCGTTTTCACGACATACTCCAGCTTTTCCCTTCTCGTGATGTGCCCAAATAATGTCGACTGTCTATTTGTGATGCGAGTAACCAGTTCGTAAAACTGCACCAATTAATAACATCTCCGAAATAACTAAATACCTTACTTTAAAACTTCAACAGTATATGAAAACTCAAAGACACAAAAATCCATCATCAAATATGGGGAAATCTATCCTTTAAGAGTTAAAGCACAATCACCTAGCCTCTTCTATCTCATACAGCGACTGTTTCCTTCAACCCGCACTATCTCAGTTCCTCTACAAGTCCAGAAGCTGGAACCTGCCATGTGTCTATATGTTCGTGGCGAAGGCGTTACGGTCGCAGTTCGTAATCCTGCATACCGCGTTCGAAACACAGCTGCGGATGATTTGACAACCAGACCTTTGATTTTTTTGCGAAATGCTATGGATCCCGGTCGTTCAGAAAGCAATGGCAAACTAGTGACCGTAAACTTGCCAAGACATCACAAACAGAAAAAGAAAAAAGCTGGTGGTGACTGCGCCGTCCTGTAAAAGGATATGCAACTGACTATGATGTACTAGAAGCATCGCATTATATAGGTCTGATCGCACAGAGGTATAGGTTGCCGGTCTGTCCCTCACGTTAGCTGACGACAACCGCAACCGTCAACCCCTCGTACAACCGCTCTCATGACATTATCAGAGTATCCCTCAAGCGGCTTCACTAACGGGTTTATCTCCTACGTTAGACGCTATTCAGTTATTTCTTCCTGACACGAATAACACTTACAGTAGCAGCTGTCTGAGACAGAAAGTACTGATGCCATAACAAAATTTAAAAAAAAGTTTGTTGCATATCCTTTACAGGACGTAGCAGTCAACTCCTGCATTTTTTGGGGGCCGTTTGTGATTCCTGGGCAAGTTTTACGTTCAGTAGTTTGCCATTGCTTTCTGAACGACCGGCACTCATACCATGAGTACGAAAAACCAACGCAAGGCGGTCCTGCTTCCAAATCTCCCGTAACTCTCTCGCCACAGAGCCACATCATTACGTTCTGTATACAGAATTAGGTTGTTAATACATACTCGTAAGCCAGGATGTTCAGTTTAGGTGACCACCCCAGAAACTCCCTGAGCTACCTGCCTAGAAATATCATCATTATTCTACCCTCTCCCAGACGTATAATAATAATTCTGCACCTCCTCTTGTAATATAATAATTATTATGCTCGGCTTCCAGAAATAAGGCACATGAAACACTGAAAATGCATTTCTGTCTTTATGGTTGGGGTGGTGGAATGATGCCACTTAAAGAAGGCGATGAGGCAGATATAGACTCACAGAACAGTGAGCTGACTTTTTGTTAAAACACATGTACACATGACCGTGTATGTGTGTAACTATTTGTAAGTCCGCATCTCAGGAGTACGTGCATACGTATGTTTTTGCAGGCGCGGCTACGCACAAACTATGCGTCTGGGTGTATCTTTAGGCACTCACACTCACTAACGAGTGATTGTTGTATGCGTGTGTGTGATAAAACATATGCGTGTGTATTTTTCTGTCCGCGTGTTTGCTGGAGCTTATGTACCTGATTGTATGTGTGTATACTCAGAAGTTAGTTAGTTAGTTAGTTAGTCGCAGTTCCAACTTCACAGCAACGGGTCGTCCCCATTATGCCCCGTTCCTGTGCCAGTGAATAGCACACAAAATGCTCCCCACTGCCCAATGTGAAAAGTGGAAAAGACAGGAGTCTCGACAAACAACAGCCCGCACAGATACACTGTGCATAATGCCGCCTCCAGAGTGTCAACACAATAGTCCCCCACGAAACACCCAGTTCATCTCTGATGGAATCGGCAGTCATTTTCCCATTTGGATGTTTCCTAGATGTTCACCCACAAAGTCCACGAAAATACAGTTCATGGGCGGTGGCAGTGGCAGTCAACCAGAAGCCCAGCTGCCACGCATTTCTTTCTGCATAAGGCAAAAACCGGTCAACTCTGGGACATAGCCATCCGCCATCGCTCCGAACATGCAGTCACTTTCCAAAAAACCTCGGGCAGATTCAAAAGCATTTCACACGAAACTCACAGCTCACAGTGTCGCGCCACGCACTCACTCAGTAGCAGGGCGACAGAACCATCAAGAAGTTGTAATTGTGTATGTATACGTACGTATGCAAGAACATAAATGTGAATATGCTTGTATTGCCGTGAAGTTGGAACCTCGACTAACTAATTAACTAACGCTTGTATGCGCCCCTCCATAGGAACACGCGTGTGTTCGTATATATGCTGTTTATATATGAGCGTGGTAAAATAATGTATGTATGAGAGTGTGTATGCACGTGGGTGTTAATTCGCATGCTCAGAAACGTGTGTGTATGTTTTTTGTATGTGCGGATACGCAGAAACTTACATGTATGTTTGTGTGCACGGATACGCTGAAGGCGTGTGTTTGCATGCACGCGTACTCATAAGCGTATTGGTGGTTGTATGTACATGTGCGCAGAAACATATGGATATGTGCTTGTACGCAAGAGCGTGTTTGCGAAAATGTTTCTGTGTGTTTGTTTTACGCGTCCGCAATACGTGTGTGCATGCATAAGCCGGCACGTGCTTGTGTATTGTTTAGCGAGCGTACACAGGAACATAATGAATCTCCTTGATCATATATTCGAGATCCCATCTAGGCAGACATGTTTTGTTACAAATTCACATGTGTTGCCTAAAATGGGTATTAGAAAATGTTCTGGGAAGCAAAAGCTGCCGGTGTGATATTGATCACATCACCCAGTGAGTAGTGATTGGTCTATACACACATGGGACTAGCACGATATAGCCATTACCGCCCAAGGCGTGGAACAGACTCATTTACGTTACTTACATTTGTATACATACACAATAACGCGTGAGTGGTGTGTGTGTGTGTGTTGGGAATGTGTGTGTGTGTGTGTGTGTGTGTGTGTGTGTGTTTGAGTGACTGCTTAAGTAGTGCCCTTAATTCGACTAATTTAAGTTGCCTTTACTTCCATAAAATGAGTTAAGTGTTTGCCAGATCAGTCCCTTTTATTGGTGCAGTTAAACGAAAACTCTGCACACGTTGTTACACACATTTTACCACATTTGACCACATTTGTTACAGCGCCCACATAAAGCATAGGCAACAGCTGCGGTGTATGGGGGAGGGTTAATAGTGTCTTACGTTTGGAATATGGGACCCATTCTGTGGAAATTGCTTGTCACAGATGTAGCGGAGTACAATTTATCGTCACGTCAAAACACTGGACAAATCGACCGGAGAAGTATTCTTAAACGTGAATATCAACATGAAGCCAAATAAACATAGCGTGCCTTTTTATGAACTTAATACGGTGTGCGCGCACCACAGTTTGAGAACCAACGCATGTAGTTTATCGACTAACGATGCGTGTGTGTTGTTTTATGACCTTCAGTTGTATCTTGTTTTAAGTATACTTGTAGATGAAAGCGGCCGTATGTGATGTGTATTACATTGTTCGTGAAATTAAGCTTTAGGATGATCTCATCCTGTAGGTGGTTATTTTCTCTCATCCGTATTGTTTTATTTTCTCTCATCCGCATTGTTTTATTTTCTCTCATCCATATTTTTTTTAAAAATTTCTCTCATATAATGGTTTTTCTTCTCCTCTCACGTTGCGTGTTTTATTTTCTTGAATATATTGTGTTTTGTTTTCCTGTCAATCATGGTGTTTAGTTTTCTGAGATTTTTTTTTTTTTTTAAATTATTTAGCGCTCGCTTGCTTTGAACTCATGCGTATTCCATACACACTACTTCTAGTAGTAATAGACTTTTTTTTGCATGCGGTTAGTTTTGCCTTTTAACAGTATCCCTTGCCATCAGGCGAACCCACTCCGACTTCTGAGGTACTTGTAATTTGCGTCCCAAAGTCAAGGACGAGAAGTCAACATTTTTAATCCAACTGACTGGTGTATGGGGCGGATCCCCCTACCTTAGAATCAGCACACCGGATGTGTAAGAACAAGCGCTCTTATCCATTCGGTCATGCTGATCTCCGTTTTCTTTCATACATCATGTTTTGTTTTCTTTCATACATTGTATTTTTTATTTTTATTTTTGGGTCATACATTGTGTTTGTTTTCTGTTAATCATTGTGTGTTTTGTTTTCTTGTATAAATTGTATGTTTTATATCTTTAATACTTTGTTTTATTTTGTTATACGTGAAAATAACTGTAGTCATTGGTGGTGTCTTAAGAAATATGAAATAGAATGACTCATGTCACGAGAAAACAGATGATAGTATGATTTCAAAAGAGAAAAATTAATAATATAGAATACCGAGTGAGTATGTATGTTGTATATTTCAGCTTGAAGTTTTCATTATTTGCTTTTGTTTTATGTTGAATGGCTTCTTCAGTATGCATCTGACGAGATTTCGTACAGCGAAGTATGGCAGACAATAAAATGTGCGACCTATTGTTTGTGTTTTCATTAATTAAATACATTTTATTATTATTTATGAGTTATTGTACTGTCATTTAGAGGGCGGAGTGGCTAAGAGTAAACGCATCCGTCTCTAACTAAAGAAAACCGAACACGAATCATTATGTGCATTTTACCAGAACAAGAATGATATTGAACTCTTCAAAGATAATGGGTAGTGGACCGACTTTAGGCCTTCTACGATAAACGCGAACAACTCGGGAGGAAGCATGATAATAGGTACGATATGGACTAGAAAGTCCATCTGAAAGCACAGGGTAAATGAAGCAGAGAGAGGTCCAAAGTCACACTGAGGTGAGTATTAGAGAATTGACTGGCACCTTGACGTCTTGACAGACGATAGCTTGTTAAATGGACCATTTGTTGCCCATGCAGCATGATCTCTCTCTCGACAGAGAAGCAAGATGTAAGGAGAGAGAGAGAGAGAGAGAGAGAGAGAGAGAGAGAGAGGAAAAGTGCCTGTGATATACCACATAAGGCATGTGGGGCGCGTCCATCAGGCTTCTCTGTACCCACATATTCCAACTATATTGCCGGTGGTCTGATTTTAACACAACCACTGGGTGATTTGATCCTCAAATTCGTTGTACAGCAATTAACCTTACTGCCTCTATTCCGGGGTAGCGGGGTAGGGGTATCCCCTATCAAAGGAGAAGTAAGGCGCCTCCTTCCCTCCGCTAGCCTACGGGACACCCTTGGGCAAGGTGGAGTACCCGTTTAGCCCCCCGATCAGGGTTACGTGAAGCCATGGGTGCAGGTGGTGGATGAAGATGGAGAGCAGCCGACAGATAGTTGTAGGTTATGGTCTACACCTTCACGACGGTAGGCAGAGGATCTCCTTTTTTGAGGAGACAATGGCTACGGTCACTGACCAGTATGGTCACTGCTGGGAAGGAAAGCAATGGCAAACTACCTTCTTTACACATGCCAAGAAAATCATGTTGTGTTCACTTATCGATAATCAGAGAAACGGCGTAAATGGGTGCTCCATAGGAGCAGCCTCGCCCGGTAGGGATAGTCATGCGCACCAGGTGACTCCAGACCGTCAACAGGCTACTAGGTGCAAAAGATTAATATCATTGAAAGTAGGAACTTGGAATGTTAGAACAATGAATGCAGATGGAAAGTTGGAGGACATCAAAAAAGAAATGGAGAGAGAGAAGATTAACATATTAGGAATATCGGAAACGAGATGGAGAGGAGCAGGGATAAGGACAGGAGACGAATGTAAGATTATTTACTCGGGGGGAGAAGAACAGCAAAGAGGTGTAGCCATTATATTAGATAAGCAAACATCAAATTCTGTCAAAGGATATTGGGCTGTGTCAGACAGAGTTCTATTAGTAAAATTAAACGGAAGACCTTTTAAAATAAATGTAATTCAAGTATATGCCCCAACAAGTGAAAGCAGTGAAGAAAGTATAGAGGAATTTTATAATGACATGGAGTCTGCTTTGAAGAACTGTAAAAAATCAGAAATAAATATCATAATGGGTGATTTCAACGCAAAAATAGGAAAGCAAAGCGATGGATACAGTGTAGGCAACCATGGTTTGGGAGAGAGAAATGAAAGAGGTTACAGACTTGTAGAATGGGCAAAAGAACAAGAATTGGTTGTAGGAAACACCTGGTTTAAACAACATCCTAGAAGATTATGGACATGGAGGAGTCCAGACAGCAGGATTAAAAACCAAATAGATTACATCCTGATAAGCAAAAGGTTTCGAAATGCATTAACAGTTGTAAAAACAGTTCCAAATGCAGACTGTTACAGTGATCACAGATTAATTACTGGCACATTGAGGGTAAAGTTAAAGAAAGTCAAGTATACAGCAGGAAACCCTAAATATGACTTGTGCAAATTGAAAACTGACAAAGAAATACAAGATAATTTTAACATAGAAGTAAAGAACAAATTTGATTTATTGTCTGATCTAGAGATCCTATTTCAAGATGTAGATGATCAATGGGAAATGCTGAAGAATTCAATCAGTTGTGCAGCAGAAAAAACTATTCCAAAAGTAAAGAAAGTTGGCCGTAAGACATGGATGACTGAAGAAATTTTACAACTAATGGAAACAAGAAGACAGAACAAAAATAATCCTGCCAAATATGAAGAAATTCACAGAAAAGTCAGAACCTTATGTAAGGAGGCTAAAGAAACATGGCTTGAGAAAAATTGCAGAGAAATTGAAAAACAACACAACAGTAAAAATGCAAAACTAATGCACAAAAGAATTCAGGAGATTACTAATCAAAGAACACGTACATCAGCAGGCTGCCTAAAGACAAAAGATGGAAGAGTCATAATAGAAAAAGATCAGATATTACATGAATGGTCAGATTACGTGAAAAACCTGTATGACGATAGCAGAGACGAACAATATATTGTTCAAAATAACAATGAAGGGCCAGCAATTTTGAAGATGGAGGTTCAGAATGCTCTTAATCATATGAAATCTGGCAAAACCCCCGGTCCAGACAGCGTCACAACAGAAATGATTAATGCTTTAGAAGAATATGGAATAGATAAAGTTACCAGTCTGCTTAATACAATATATGATACTGGAAACATACCTCATGAGTTATGTAATTCTGTATTTATTGCAATCCCAAAGAAATCAGGAGCCTTGGAATGTGATCAACATCGAACAATTAGTATAATGAGTCACATCACGAAGATTTTGCTAAGAATTATCATGCAAAGAGTTAGGAGGAAAATACAACCTGAAATAGGAGAAGAACAATGTGGGTTTGTAGTAGGCAAGGGTACAGTAAATGCTGTGTATATACTGAGAACCGTAATCGAACGTTCTATAGAAGTAAACAAAGATCTACACCTTTGCTTCATTGACTACACAAAGGCTTTTGATAAAGTGAGACATGTCAACATGATAAGGATGCTTGAAGAACTACAAATTGATGGGAAAGACCTTAGACTTGTAAAAAACATATATTGGAAACAACAAGCTGCCATAAGAGTTGATAATGAAGTAAGCCAATATCAGCCTATTAAGAGAGGTGTGAGACAGGGATGTGTAATGTCTCCAGATCTGTTTTCCCTGTACAGTGAAAATATTTTCAGAAATATTGAAAATATGGAAGGAATCAACATTGGGGGACGATGCATCAATAACATTAGATATGCAGATGATACAGTCTTGATTGCAGACAATGAACAGGACCTGCAACATTTAGTAGATGCGGTTGTTACACACAGTGAACAACAAGGGTTAGAATTAAATTGTAAAAAGACACAGATTATGGTCGTCACTAAGAAGAACGAAATACCACAGTGTAATATACAAGTAAATGGGAATATTCTTCAACAAGTGAATAGGTACAATTACCTCGGAACAGTAATAACATCTGATGGGAGATGCCTTGAAGAGATTAGAACAAGAATCGCCATGGCAAAAGTAGCCTTTAGCAAGATGAAAAACATACTGACCAATAAAAAGATGTCAATTGAAACGAGAAAAAGAGTGTTGAGATGCTACATAGAACCTGTACTTTTATATGGATGTGAAGCTTGGACAATGAGCAGCCAGGCTGAAAAACATCTGATGGCTGTAGAAATGTGGTTTCTGAGGAAAATGCAAAGAATACCATGGACAGCCAGAAAGACCAATGAACAAGTCCTTCAAGAAACAAATGAAGATCGTAAACTGATCAGAGACATTAGACGTAGACAGTCACAATTTTTTGGGCATGTTATGAGAAGAAATGATTTGGAGAACTTGGTGACAACTGGTAAGATCGAGGGGAACAGACCAAGGGGAAGACCTAGAAACAAGTATCTGGATGGCTTGGCCTTGTGGCATGGTCGAGACAAAAACACGGAACTGATCCACGACTCTGTTGATCGAGTGAGATGGCAGAACATGACCGCCCACGCTTACCGGCATGGCACATGATGGATGGATGGCCTCTATTCCATAGAGAACAGTATGAGTGAAGCCTCGCATTTGTAGACCTACCCACTCCGCATTCCTCATGCGATATATCGCATGCAGTTTTCCTCTCTCTCTCTCTCTCTCTCTCTCTCTCTCTCTCTCTCTCTCTCTCTCTCTCTCCCACATCTTGCTTCTCTGTGGCTCCTCAAGTGTGCTGTGTAACAATCAACCATACTGACTACTTCATAGGGTACAGTACGAGGGAAACGTCGTACGTGTAGACTGACGCGCCCCACATGCCTTATGTGGTATATCACAGGCACTTTTCCTCTCTCTCTCTCTCTCTCTCTCTCTCCTTACATCTTGCTTCTCTGTGCCTACCTACTTCACTTGTATTACCAGTGGTTGGATCTCACACAGCCCTAACAACTCGAACACTGGGCGAGGGGCTCCTGAAGGGTGCTGTGTAACAATCAACCATACTGACTATTTCATAGGGTACAGTACGAGGGAAACGTCGTACGCGCAGACTGACGCGCCCCACATGCCTCATGTGGTACATCACAGGCACTTTTCCCCTCTCTCTCTCGCTCTCTCCCTCTCTCTCGCCCTATCTCTCTTTCACCCTCTCGCTCTCTCCCTCTCTCTCTCGCTATCCCCTCTCTCACTCTCTCTCCTCCTCTCTCACTCCCTCTCCCTCTCTCACTCCCTCTCGCGCTCTCTCTCCCTCTCTCTCTCCCTCTCTTGATCTCTCTCTTGCCCTCCCCCTTTCTCGCTCTCACCCTCTCTCACTCTCTCTCTCCCTCCCTCTCTCTCTCTCTCTCCCTCTCTCTCTTCCTCTCCCCCCTCTCTCTCTCCTTTTCTCTCTATCTCTCTCTCCCTCTCTCTCTCCCTCTCTCTCTATCTCTCTCTCCCTCTCTCTCCCTCTCTCTCTCTTCCTCTCTCTCTCTCCCCCTCTCTCCCTCCCTTTCGCTCTCTCTCTCACTCTCTCTCCCTCTCTCTCTCCCCTTACATCTGGCTTCTCTGTGCATACCTTCTTCACGTGCATTGCCAGTGGTTGGATCTTACACAGCCCCAACAACTCGAGCACTGGGCGAGGGGCTCCTGAAGCGCGTTGTATGACAAGCAACCATACTGACTATTTCGTAGGGTACAGTATGCCCCAGGTGGTATGTCGCAGGTATTTTTCCTCTCTCTGTCTCTCTCTGTCTGTCTCTCTCTCGCTCTCCTCTCTCTCTCCCTCTCTTTCTCTCTCTCTCTCTCTCTCTCTCTCTCTCTCTCTCTCTCTTCTTGCATATACTGTGCATATGTCCACATACACTAGCATTTTGTCTGTTGAAGTGTGTCTATGCATGTACGCGTGTTCATGCACACCAGTCCACCCAGACCTTAAATAACACAATGGGGTCTTGGTCAATTTTACACGCCTCCTACCCCGCCCACTTCTTTCTATGTGCTCACTGAACCGTAACATCCAGCACCGAATACAACTACACCCGAGAGTTTCGTAGTCATTTCAGATCCGTACGTGAGGTGAGTATGCAGTGTTTTTTCTCTATTAACAGTTTTCCTATTAAACATTTTCTTCAACTAACATTCTTTTCAATTAAAATTTTTCTCAATTCTCATTTTCTCTCCATTGCTTCTATTTTTCCATGCATTTGTTCCTCTCGTCCTGTCATCACCTTCTAATGTAGTCACAGGAGTTCTCCTTGACTGTATGTTGTGTTTGTGAATGTGTTTGTTTGCTGATGAAGGCTAACCGCCGCAACGTTCTGTATGTGTCGTAACTCTGTTATGTAAAGCTGCACCACTTTGTGTCATTTTATATTATTTATCAAAAAATAGGACGTCTTGGCTTAAGTTGGTTGAAGGCGTATGCTCGTATGGTAAAGAGTAGAGGAGGAAGCGCTGCCTAGCATCGGTTGGTCTACAAATATGGCGTTACTCCATTGCCGTGGTGTTAATTATGATGTTACTGGGCTTTTGTTGTATTCACGTCTGCCAGAAGGTTTGTTATAATGTTTGCCTTGATGATGTCTAGGGTGTCTTGGATGGCAGATGTAATCACTGTGACCATGCCAGTCACTTGGCTCGCTTACAAACTTCTGCTTACAGATGCTCAAGGGAATTGCAAACCGCCTGAGTAGAACTTACTGTGCTTTGTTGTAACGTTGTGTTGGTTCTAGATGTTACATGAAGTCTTATGTCAGTCTTGATGTTGAAAAACTCTTATTGAGTATATAGGATGGATGACTTGTGTAGAATTGTCGACTGAAGTCTTTTTTGTGTGTGTGTGTGTGTGTGTGTGTGTGTGTGTGTGTGTGTGTGTGTGTGTGTGTGTGTGTGTGTGTGTGTGTGTGTGTGTGTGTGTGTGTGTGTGAGAGAGAGAGAGAGAGAGAGAGAGAGAGAGAGAGAGAGAGAGAGATATCCTTTGCCTGAATAAAGAGTCCAGCGCATTTCCCCTTCATCTTATAACCCCTGCGTTTCCCGTGACACGATGAGCTTACTGCGTGTCACTCACCCCGTGTATGTTCTAGTGTTTTCCCAAAGTTAACCCTTGCTGTTCCTGTCTCTCGGGTTGTAGTGTGTGATTACTAGTCTGCTAAACTAGGTCTGCAAATTTTTTCTTTTCTGTCTGTTTTTCTTTTCTTTTCTGTTTTTCTTTTCTGTCCATGACATCCATATACCCAATACTATCATTGCATGAAAAGGGGATCCCTTACGTTACTCACTAACATGCATCACAGAAGAGTCAGGTGCACACGCACCGTGACGGAGGCCGTCAAATGCATGGACAGGAATGTAGTTAGGACATCACAAGAAGGGTCATATACATCTAAAGAAATGGTATAATGTACATCGCATTAAAGGTCTTCATGTTATCAGGGACTTTTAATGGTAAGTCGTTATTGGTGATTGTCAGAAAGGTTACTGTACATATCACTGGACGGATCAATAGAGTGGTTTTTATAGAAATTGAAATCGATAGGGAGGGCACAGAGATTGCTCACTAGTAATATCTTCACAGAAATTGAAATCGATTGCTAAGCTATGATGAGTTTTGCAACAAAGATCTGTGCGGAAGTAGAGTGGAAATTAATTAGAGATGAACTTTGAGAATTCTTTATGAGTGCACCTGAAGTCACGGGACAGATGATGTTGGAGACTTATTACTGGCAACCGTCATTGTGTAGATGACACCAGATGATGATGATCGTAACAGGCAAGGTATTCACGGAAATTCCGTAATGGAATTTTGAAAAGTAAAATCGTCCCAGAAATCCTTATGAAAGGCTTACTAAGCGTAACAATAAAGGCCTACACAGACACCACAATGAGGATTATCACATACTTCGAAATAAAAGACGGTTTGAGACAGTCAATCAGAAGTAAAAGAAAGGCAGGTATTACTGGGACAAAACTTCACGGAAGTTACGATAGAAGAACGATGCAGTCAGTGAAAGCCGGATACTAAAAATATAGGAGCCCTAAGGCAACACCACATTGAATTCAATGCGCTCTAACGAAAGATGAAACAATCACATTAGTGTAGATGTCATTACAGACATCAAGAGAAAGTCATTACAGACTTGCAGGTTGCATAATAAGTGTCTAAGGAGAAATCGTTACAGACCACTTTCATATTGTTGCAAATGAAAGAAGTGTGTTTGGGTTTATGTTGATAGTAATGATAGGAATCGATGAACTGTTATTGTAAGCATAAGAAATACGGTTAGACAAGACGCATGCGGTGAAGAAATAAACAAATAAACAAACCAAGATATGTACGGTTTTGTTTGACACTTCAAATAGTTTGTATGTATGTATTATGAGAGAGAGAGAGAGAGAGAGAGAGAGAGAGAGAGAGAGAGAGAGAGAGAGAGAGAGAGAGAGAGAAGAGAGAGAGAGAGATTTAAAACAAATAACGCTAACGGCTAAGTACCTGTCTTTCCAGCTAACAGAATCAAAAGCAGAAGTGTATTTATTGCTTACAGACGTAAATAAGCTTCATAAAGAACAAAGGGGAACCACGGGCCAGAACCTGGTTGAAAACCCCTGCGCTAGGATGGTGTCCTTTGAGCAAGCGAAAGACCACAGTGCTGATCGGAAGATCCCAGGCATTGTTAGTGCACACTATGATAACGAAAGTATAGCCCCCTGTCATCTGGGTACAGGTAACAAAAAAGGAACTTCTTGTAAGGAAGGCCGGAACAGATGCAAGTGCGTCTGTACGCGTCTCAGATACTAAACATTTCTTTACAGATGTTGGCGTTAATGCATGAGTGCGTGCCACAGTCACAAATAATATCAGAACAGACGAAGGAAATACCAGTGTCGCTAGACACATATCTGTAAATCTTATTTATCTATAGATACACAAAGGTTTGATATCACCGACATACACAAGCACATACATTGTATACACTCGCAACATATTCTCGGGTATTTGGTAGGATACCAAGAATTCTCAGATTAAAAAAAAACAAAACCTTTAGGTAATGTGTGCTTGTTGAGACTGATGAAAATCCCTGATTTGTTGTACATCGCAAAGGGTAGGTGAAATAGGCAATGTGCCTATGCTAAATTTCATAGGTAGAAATTAAACTCAAACAATATTTATGTAGACACATTTGGATTCTTGTCGGGGCAACGGAATTCATGCAATGTACTTCGATTTTTGTGGTGTGATCTACAGTAGGAGACTGGGACACTACTGGAATACATGTGATCCTTTACAGATCTGACCCTTATCTATCACGACTGGCACTAATTTCAGGCAAGGTCATCTGGACACATACAATTTTGACGTGGTCTGTAGATTATTATGTTTTTGGGAAGTAACAAGAACGCTGACATATACCGTTATTCTTCTCTGGGATCGCGGTCTTTCATGATTACACGGTCAGATGATTTTTTTCAGCATGAGTTGCACTCCCTTTTTAGTTCCATAAGTGTATTCTGTAGGTCTGGACATGCTTCTTAACAGACTGTAGGTAGTCACGTCAATCCTACAGAACATGTTGAGCAGCGTGGTCCCTGAATCCACACATCCACAGTGGTGAAGAGAACAAAGCACAGACATGTATTTATTCAGTTTAGTATGCTTTCTTCGACAGAAAGCGAGTGCTTACAATGTTGTATGTATCGGGCCTGTTCTGTTGTATGTATGCTAGTGAATCTTCAAATAGAAACGAACAAATTAGGAGTTCTGGGGTTTCTGATTCGAGTGTTTTGAATAAACATGGTCGGCCTGAGTAACTAACAACGACTGCCTCGCAGAGGCTAATGTAAGTAGAATATTATACATAACTGTAAGAAAGAGTTAATGTTCTTTGGTTATGTAATCAAAGACATCGGGGGACACAGTGAGGACTCGATAGATCTGCGGTAGAAGAGGCAGAGGCAAACGAAGAGAAATGATGTTTGATGGTCTATGCCGGTGGCTTGGGCAATGTCAGCAGTAGCATTGGCTGAGAACACCAAGGACCGAGATTTGTGGAGAGACATGAGGGCCTACCTCATTTGACAGCGCTATGATACTGATGATGACATGCTTTGTTCTGGATTGAAGAATGGTGACTTGCTCCTTTCGGTCAGAAGTGTGGTGCCGTTGTTGGGTTGATATGTAAATTCAATTCAATAGGCATTACACATCAGACAGACCAAATTCAAAATGCTTGTATGCTTTTTACCTCATTAAAACATAACACTGCGGTATGGATGATATTAAAACACTGCTGTTTGAGCTTGTTAACTACCAATATATTCCGACTGAAGTATTGTTCATCGCACTATATTTGTCTCCATCTTGTTAATTTAATATGTTTCTTTTTATAGTCCACACTGCGTGGCATTGGTTATCATATCCACAGCTTTCTTTCTCGTGTACTGCAATCATTTCTGATACAGATGTTCCTCCATGCTTTGCTGTCAAACTATCCAGCATCTTCTCTCCTGGTCTCCCCCTGTCTCCCCTCCCCTCCCAATTTTCCGTTGTCTCAACGTACTCTATCGGTCTCCTTCTCACGACGTGCCCAAAGAACGTGGACTCTCTCTCTCTCTCTCTCTCTCTCTCTCTCTCTCTCTCTCTCTCTCTCTCTCTCTCTCTCTCTCTCTCTCTCTCTCTACTTTTTGCAGATGATGTAAGTCGAACCGCCGTGCATCTTGATGATACGAAGCACTTAGCCAGCACTCTGACATGCTTACAACTAAATAGATTCTTGACACGAAGGCTCAAATTTCAAATCTCAGAATCTGACAAAAGCAAAAATACCAGAAAGTTAGCCATAACCTCTTTATTCAGTTCACATTGTTATTTACTCTGTTAAGACGGATTTAGGCATATAAAAACGATACATATTTGAAATACTACAATTTAAAAAAAAAAAAGAATTATTAAAGGGTTAAAAGGTTAAGGGAAAGAGAAACGACTTCATTGCGCTGGGTTCTGTCTCATTTTGGCTCGTCCTCTTTCCACAGAGCGGCCTGCTAAAAGTGTCGCACATCCGTAGTGCCATCGATGATTCCCAGGGGTCTCCGAAACAAATTGCACTCGTGAACCAAATAAGAGTCCAAAAACGAATCCACGGCCTTCCTAATGTGGTGCATGTGACTTAACTACTTCGCCACGGAGACTAATCTACATATCTATCCACTATGTGTATGTATCCGTCTATCCCTCTTTCAGTCTCTATACTCATTTGCCGGTCTCTCTGTCCCTCTATCTAGCTGTCTGTCTGGTCCACTACTTGTCTGAATTTCCTGCTGTTTGTCTGTCTGTCTGTCTGTCTGCCCCTCCATTTATCTGTTTAAATATATGTCTGCCGTTGAAGCTGCCTGGCTATCACATTGTCTAATTACCAAGTTGTCAGACACATTTCGTGACCAGGTCTAAGACTGTCTGCCCAGACGTAGCTAAGAAAACATAGTCTTCTACTAGCGATGCTAAT
>OY992879.1:89967736-90220236 GCA_963921405.1 Cepaea hortensis | reverse complement strand
CGTGGACTGTGTGGGTGAGCATCTAGGAAACATCTAGATGGGAAAATGACTGCCGATTCCATCAGAGATAAACTGGGTGTTTCGTGGGGGACTATTGTGTTGACATTCTGGCGGCAGCATTATGCACAGTGTATCTGTGCGGGCAGTTGTTTGTCGAGACTCCTGTCTTTTCCACTTTTCACATTGGGCAGTGGGGAGCGTTTTGTGTGATATTTGCTGGCACAGGAACGGAGCATAATGGGGACGACCCGTTGCTGTGAAGTTGGAATTGCGACTAACTAACTAACTAACTAAGATGAAAAACATTCTGACCAATAAAAAGATGTCAATTGAAACGAGAAAAAGAGTGTTGAGGGGATACATAGAGCCTGTACTTTTATATGGATGTGAAACTTGGACAATGAGCAGTCAAGCTGAAAAGCATCTGATTGCTGCAGAAATGTGTTTTCTGAGGAAATGCAAAGAATACCATGGACAGACAGAAAAACCAATGACCAAGTTCTACAGGAGACAAATGAACATCGTAGACTGATTAGAGAAATTAGACGTAGACAGTCACAATTTTTCGGACATGTTATGAGAAGAAATGGGTTGGAGAACTTAGTGACAACTGGCAAGATCGAGGGGAACAGACCAAGAGGAAGACCGAGAGGAAAATACCTGGATGGCTTGGCCACATGGCATGGACGAGACAGGAACACTGAGCTGATCCACGACACTGGTGATCGAGTGAAATGGCGAGTCATGACCGCCCACGTTTTCCGGCATGGCACATGATTGATTGATTGAGATGCAGAGAAATACACCAGGCAGTAAGTCGTGAAAATCTATTGTTCGTAGCTTCTGTGGTTAAATTCACTAAGGAAATACATTGTTTTCAATTTCTCGGTTTTATTTCCTTAATCAGCGCCCTTCTTTGTTGAGCCTGTTCTAGAACTAACCGTCTGTTTTGTTTCTTCCCCTCCCCCTCCCCCTCTCCAATAATGTTTACTTCACAAACACTGCTTTGTTTGAAGGCACGCAATTTAGGATTGTGATTATTCTTGCTTGTCCACAGTTTATCAGGGACGAGCTTCAGTATACTGACGGCTTTGAGCGCCACTCGCTGTTTCACAACAGTGACAAGCTCATCAGCGTGGATGATTTGTGGAAGGCTTGGAAATATTCAGCAGGTGAGTGATGTCTGATACACTGTCTCGTGCACTGTGTTTCTTTTAGGATGATAGCTTTAAGTCGGAGCTCCCCGGAACAACATAGTTCCGCAAGAGGTCGTTTGGAATTCTTAGAGACACAAACATAGGTAAAGACCGTTTCCTGGCAGTTCTTGTTAGGTGTGAAGTGATAGGCCTGAATATTATCTGCGCACAATTATGCTGGTGTGTGGGAAACGAGCAGGCGGGAAAATTGGCAGGATCCACACCGCTGAGTGTGCGTATTGATGGATGATAAGGCAGACGCGGTGGGATTCTGTATTTAATGTGGGGAAACAAATTATCATAGCCTAGAGGGACTGGTTCGGAAGGGAGTGACCATCAGTTCTGACCAACACTCAGTACTCCAAGGAAAAGCCACACGGGCACATAATGAGACTGAAACTGGTACAATTAGTTTTGGGACTCTTAGCCGTCTGTTGAAAATAAGGACACCAATTACTAACACCAGAAAAGTAATTCAATGGACTCTTGACAGAACAGCTTAATGACATGGACATCGCAGACAGTCCTTCTGTCCCTAGCCGAAATCAAATGCAAGATATTAAGCACCCTTGAGGGAAGGTCACAATATACTTGGGTCAAAAAATGCATAGGAATCAGACAATTATAGGACGCTTGGCGTGAGTTAGTTGATAGCCTTTGCGGCATTGGGAGTTAAAAAAGAAGCAGAATAAGAATGACCCTGGTGTCGTCCCAGCCTCGTAAAATGGGTCAGTGTAATCTTCTGGAAATTGTTTGTAATGGAAAAAAACGGTGACGGGCGAACTGGTCTTCCCACTTCGTTACGCTATGATCTGGTATATGTCAGAGCATTCTGCTTTACGCCTCAATGACAGTATCTGTCATTCGATTGATTATCTTTAACTTGATGTTTATAAATAGGTTTTACATATAATTGTATTCGCCATCTGCTGTTGGATCAGATATCGGCAATGTCAATGGAGTAAATTATTTCTACAAAGTATTGATCTCAAGAAACTGTCGAGAGCTGTAATATAGTATGCTTTATTCGAGTGATCATTGACACAGAGCATAGATTTCAAGGTTTTATCTGTGGTCAAAGAGTGGATAAAAGCTGGCATATCGATGAACACAGAGGTCAGCTTGACCCAAAGGTTAAACGCGCTCACTCTTAAACTTCCTGTGTGTTTATGGCGGCGTAATGGGTTCTTTCCTTACACCATTCAGGTGAACTTAATCGTATACATCTCGTTTAGAAAGCAATGGCAAACTAATGAAAGTAAAATTGCCTGGAAAGTCGGCGTGGGGTTGATTTCGGCGTTCTCAAAGGACATGCAACATCATACTAATATAACACCAGTAGGCGTGACACAGTCCAAGTACACTGGATATTGTAGCAGCTCAGTTTCGTAGGCTTTTGCCGAGACTATACCACGTCTGCTGAGACTATACCACGTCTGCTGAGACTATACCACGTCTGCTGAGACTATACCACGTCTGCTGAGACTAGTACGTCTACTGAGGCTAGTTTGTCTACTGAGACTGTAGCACGTCTACTGATACTGTATCACATTTACTGAGACTATAACACATCTACTGATACTGTATCACATTTACTGAGACTACAGCACATCTACTGATACTGTATCACATTTACCGAGACTATAGCACATCTACTGATACTGTATCACATTTACTGAGACTATAGAACGTCTTCTGAAACTATCACATTTACTGAGACTATAGCACGTCTACTGAGACTAGTATGTCTACTTAGACTATAGCACATCTACTGATGCTTATCACATTTACTGAGACGATAGCATGTCTTCTGATACTGTATCACATTTAATGAGACTATAGCACGTCTTCTGATACTGTATCACATTTACTGAGACTATAGCACGTCTACTGATGCTATGTGTGTCACATCTACTGAGACTATAGCACGTCTACTGAAGCTATGTGTGTCACAACTACTGAGACTATAGCACGTCTACTGATGCTATGTGTGTCACATCTACTGAGAATATGTGCATTACATCTACTGAGACTGTAGCACATCTACTGATACTGTATCATATTTACTGAGACTATAACACATCTAATGATACTGTATCACATCTACTGAGACTATAGGACATCTACTGATATCGTATCACATTTACTGAGACTATAGCACGTCTTCTGATAATATCACATTTACTGAGACTATAGTACGTCTACTGATGCTATGTGTATCACATCTACTGAGACTATAGCACGTCTACTGATGCTATGTGTGTCACAACTACTGAGACTATAGCACGTCTACTGATGCTATGTGTGTCACATCTACTGATAATATAGCACGTCTACTGATAGTATGTGCATTACATCTAATGAGACTGTAGCACATCTTCTGATACTGTATCATATTTACTGTGACTATAGCACGTCTACTGATACCGTATCACAATTACGGAGACCATAGCACGTCTACTAATACCGTAACACATTTACGGAGACCATAGCACATCTACTGATACCGTAACACATTTACTGAGACTTTGGCACGTCTACTGATACTGTATCACATTTACTGAGACTATAGCACGTCTACTGATACCGTATCACATTTACTGAGACTCTAGCACGTCTACTAATACTGTATCACATTTACTGAGACTACATCATTTCTTCTGATAATGTATCACATTTACTGAGACTATAGCACGTCTACTGATACTTTAACACATTTACTGAGAATATAGCACGTCTTCTAATACTGTATCACATTTACTGAGACTATAACACATCTACTGATACTGTATCACATCTACTGAGACTATGGCACATCTACTGATACCGTATCACATTTACTGAGACTTTAGCACGTCTATTGATACTGTGTCACATTTACTGAGACGGTAGCACGTCTTCGGATAACATCACATTTACTGAGACTATAGCACGTCTACTGATGCTATGTGTGTCACAACTACTGAGAGTATTGCACGTCTACTCATGCTATGTGTATCACATCTACTGAGACTGTAGCACGTCTACTGATGCTATGTGTGTCACATCTACTAAGAATATAGCACGTCTACTGATATGTGCATTACATCTACTGAGACTATAGCACATCTACTGATACTGTATCATATTTACTGTGACTATACCACGTCTACTTATGCTATGTGTGTCTCATCTACTGAGACTATAGCACGTCTACTGATGCTGTATCATATTTACTAAGACTATAGCACGTCTACTGATACTGTATCACATTTACTGAGACTATAGCACATCTACTGATACTGTACCACATTTACTGAGACTGTAGCACATCTACTGGTGATATGTGTATCACATCTACTGAGACTGTGGCACATCTACTGAGACTGTAGCACATCTACTGAGACTACAGCACATCTACTGATACTGTATCATATTTACTGAGACTATAGCACGTCTACTGATGCTATGTGTGTCACATTTACTGCGACTATAGCACGTTTACTGATAATATGTGTGTCACATCTACTGAGACTATAGCACATCTACAGATACTGTATCATATTTACTGTGACTATACCACATCTACTGATGCTATGTGTGTCTCATCTACTGAGACTATAGCACGTCTACTGATGCTGTATCGTATTTACTGAGACTATAGCATGTCTACTGATACTGTATCATATTACTGAGACTATAGCACGTCCACTGATGCTGTATCATATTTACTGAGACTATAGCACGTCTACTGATACTGTATCACATTTACTGAGACTATAGCACATCTACTGATACTGTATCACATTTACTGAGACTGTATCACATCTACTGGTGATATGTCTATCACATCTACTGGTGATATGTCTATCACATCTACTGATACTGTATCACATTTACTGAGACTATAGCACATCTACTGATACTGTACCACATTTACTGAGACTGTAGCACATCTACTGGTGATATGTGTATCACATCTACTGAGACTGTGGCACATCTACTGATACTGTACCACATCTACTGCGACTATAGCACGTCTACTGATGCTATGTGTGTCACAACTACTGAGACTATAGTATAGCACGTCTACTGATAATATGTGCATCAAATCTACTGAGACTGTATCACATCTACTGATACTGTATTATATTTACTGAGCCTATAGCACGTCTACTGATGCTATGCGTGTCACATCTACTGAGACAATAGCATGTCTACTGATGCTATATATGTCGCATCTACTGAGAGTATAGGTCGTCAACTGATAATATTTGTGACACATCTACTGAGACTATAGCACGTCTACTGATACTCTGTGCTGCACAGCTAATGAGACTGTAGCACTTCTTCTGAGACTCTAGCACGTGTACTGAGATTGTAGCACGTCTACTGAGACTGCAGCACAATAACTGAGACTGTAGCACAATAACTGAGACTGCAGCACAATAACTGAGACTGTAGCACAATAACTGAGACTGTAGCACAACAACTGAGACTGTAGCACAATAACTGAGACTGTAGCACGTCGTCTGTTACAGACACATCTACTGAGGATATAGCGCATCTATTGAGATTCTTGTTGAGTTTGTGTACATTAACACTTGTATTCTGAGAACTACACATTTTGGAGTTTCTTAACACCACTGCCTATAACATTGTGACAGTCGTAACCTTTGTAACCCCAACAATCCACAGGTTCCCGCGGCTTCTTAGTCAGTGTGCTTTGGACAGATGGATTGCATGTGTATTTGCATGTGGCTGAGTAATCTACTTGAACTTGAGTGTGTAAGTGCGCTCGCGCGTTTAAAATATTCTTTGGGATCGGCAACATCAAGTCTATGAGCAGAAATATGTTATGTGATTGTCTGACTGGCTGTCTGCCTTTCATTTTGTCCTCGGCCGCATTAAAGCTGGTATCTGTGTTCTGTGCTTTCCTGCTTTATTATTAAACAGACACATATGGAAAGATATAGCTGTAGAAGTCTGTTGCATGACACGTAAGAAAAGATTCTACACAGACGGGGGAAGTCTAATAAATAATAGTAAACAAGTAGAATAAATAGGAAAGACTGAAAGATGAAGGACTTGCAAGAGATTTACATGAAATAACCTGAGTGGCGTAAAACAAAACAAGAAAGGAAAGAAAAATTATTGAAGAACATTAAGTAAAAGATAAAAAAGACAGTTAAAAAGACAGCCAACCTATTGTACCCCGATGTAAACAAAAAATGTTACCAATGCGTCAGTACATATGTCGACAGTTACAATATTTTAGTCAGTCTGACGATATCAGGCTATACATAACACCCAGGTAGCAAACCCTGTTTCTCCCAACGCAAGGTTATATATTCTACAACAGCAATTCCTGTTTCTTTCTATGTACAGTTATATATTCTACAACAGCAATCACTGTTTCTCCCTAGGCATGGTTATATTTTATGCAAAAGCAACCCCTGTTTCGCCATATGAACAGTTTTATATTCTATAACGGTGATCCGTTTCTCTCTACATACAGTTATAATTTCTACAACACGTGGCACATACTATAACAGCTCCCTGTATCTGATTGCATCCAGTGCCAGACCACATTTTCAACTACATCAACCACTGTTTCCAACTACGATACGTTACAATGCGCAATTCCAACAGCAGCAACCACTATTTCTTAGACGCCCAGCTACACTTGCCCCTCGACAACAATTTTCCAGCTACACGTGGTACAAAACAGTCCTACGGCTGCAACACGTTTTTTTTTTTACTGCACCCACCTATTGTACGATCCGCTCTATGTTGGTCAATATTAGCGTTGTGTTAGTCTATGTTTGTTGTTTATAAAATTTATTTCACTCTGTGTGTGTACAGTTTAGTTACTTTTGTCAATTCCGTTTGTTTTGTCTTCTTGTGATATGCTGTTGTTGTTCACGAAGACGTGCAATCTGTTTATTGTGATTGTATTCTTGCCAAGCTGACCTTCAACTTCTGGTGTTGTTCCAATTGACACAGTTCCACAGCGTTGCCGCCGTTAAACTCACGTGATTTCTGTACACAAGTAAAGGAACGCCATCTGGCAGTCACTGTCAAGCTGAAGCAGGATAGAAACATTTTTCTGTTGTGTTTCTCGATGCTAAAATGATACAGGGTGACACACACAAAACAGGTCCCATAAAATTAAAAAGTGCATTAAATCCTACAAAGGTCAGGCAAATTTCTTTAAATTTGGTGAACGCAAACTTCAGTCTCTGTACAATAATTTCCAAAAGTTTAATTTACCTAGGTGGTTTTGCATAAAAGTTATCTTCTTTCCAAAATATGCTTCAAATGGGATCCGCAGTGTTGGATGCGCACTTACATAATTGCTCGACCGCATTCCTCTGTGCGGATTTCCCTGATCTTTGCTGTTCTGGTACACATTATCCTTGAAATATCAGGTGAATGTGATCAGGTGAATGCGGTGCCCACATTCAAAGATTTGTTGGTTCCAGTGTCACCCTATACGACATAATCAACCAATGTAAAGCTCTTGGAGACAATCAGACAACTACCAATGTAAAGCTCTTGGAGAGAATCAGACAACTACCAATGAAGCATGAAGTGAGCTAGAGACACTAGAGCTGGATACGACATGCATTGAGAAAACCATGAGAATAATTTAGCTAGAAATGTCCCCCGTCTGAAACCCACAGGGTAAACGATCGAACGAACGAACGAACTTTATTTTCAAAGGGTCCCAAATTGCGCACGCAGGTCTTTCTTACATTCGGTCCTTCTAACCACTCATCTTTCGTACATCATTATCTTTTGTGCTTGCAACGTCTACATAGAAAAAAACATTATGAAATGAATGCTGTGAACATAAACAATGTATATTATCATGTTATGAGACAGGCAGGCAGACACGCACGCACACACATACTGAGAGTAGACACACATGTATAAACGCATATTCATACCTAAATACACATATTTATACTTACATACATCATTTACGCAAACTCGCACAGTTATACTCCCACTCAATAACCCACAAATACATACTTACTCGCATGCACATATACCGACTCACAAGCACAAACACACAAACATTTACTCACACATATATTCTCTCTCTCTCTCTCTCTCTCTCTCTCTCTCTCTCTCTCTCTCTCTCTCTCTCTCTTCGTCTCTCTCTCTCTCTCTTCGTCTCTCTCTCTCTCTCTTCGTCTCTCTCTCTCTCGCTTCGTCTCTCTCTGGCTCCCCCCCCCCCCCACCACGCACACACAGACATAATTGATACATACATATCACACACATAACAGACTCACACCCGCCTACACACATGCACACGTGCATACACACAAAAACACATTCACTCACTCACACAGGCAGACAGATAGACAGACAAACAAATAACCCCTCTACACACACACACACATAGATATACACACATACATACAAACAGACCGACACACACAGACATACATACGTCAGTTGCACAAATACGTAAACGTCATATATACTCATTCATTTACAAAGCCATGCAAACACACTCGCTCCACACAATCCCTCTCACTAACATACAAACACACACTCACTCTCACAATAAGCAGTGACAACTGACAAAAGCATCATGCCAGCAACCGAAATACAGGAAGACTTTAAACACAAACCGAAGAGAATTAGAGACGCGTGAATAATACGAGTAGGACATCGGGGGATCTGCACGAGATAACACAAGATAGGGCTGTTTGAAGTGCTTTGGTTGAGGGCAATCCCAACGTGTGGTATAGGGCTAGAGATTTTCTCTGGGTGCACCAGAGGAACTTTTTTAAAATATGTTTTGGATACTTCATGCACAGATTAGGTGGAACTGAATTGCTTGGAACTGGTCGCCTGCCGTGATGTTGGTATCTGGATACCAAACAAGCGAATGCAATGACACTAGAGATAATCAGCCACTGCTTGTCTTATCTGTCATGTATTACCGCGGATAATACTTGAGGTAATGTGTGAAGTTCAGAGCGGCAGCACTCAGCGAGGGCTGACTTGTGTTTAGGGACAAGGCATATATTTTAAAATGTGTTTTGTTATCTAGGTTTCCTTGGACAGCTTGCACCCACTCATTAGTTGTCATTTTCCACGCAGTTGAATCTGTCTGTCTCTTCTTCTATTTATTGGTGCCTGTCCTCCCACCCAACACCCCCCCCCCCCCCCCCCCCGCTTTTTCTGTTTTCCTACTCGTCCGTATGTATGTCTGAATCACTCTCAGTGAATAAATGAAAGCGCGGACATTTTAAAAGCTCACGTTTTTTAGAACAAACGATGGCAGAGAGGACGTTGCGCCTACAAAACCTTCAACAGCAAGTAAAAACAAAGTCATGGAGACACTAGTACATATAGATATTGATCAAATGTGACACAAGATGAGCCCAACTCTAGAGAAAACTATCATGCTGTGCATCAGCCAGTAACATTTGTTAGGTAAATACTGTGAATCCGGTTACTTAAGTCAATGTCTCTATCAGAATAGACTGACATGATGTATATTGGCTTTTCCCGCTCAGGTAGGCAGATCTAATGAATAGCTTTCTGTTCAAGTTCATAAACAACAAATGTCATTCATTCATGTATAGACTTTCCTCTTCTACATGTGAAGGGGTACCTTAAAAGCTTGTTTTGTATTATAGATAATTACACAGTGAGTACTGTAGAAGAAACAAGAAAAGAGAAGGAGGATGTCTCAGAAAAAAACTGTCACACAGACACGCAGGAATATTTGGGCAGAGCTGAAGAGAATGCTGAGAAGAGGGGACGGTTGACAAGCATAACCACACGACTTCGGCACAGTTTTAGGGCTACCATTGCGGTGATGATCACAATAATGATGACAACGATGAATTACACCGACAATCGAATCTTGAACTTCCACTGACCCAGACCAGAGTGTTTCTGTTGTATCACATAGGCATTTTCATCACAAAACGTTAAATGCAATATTTTGCAAAAGTCTTACTCTGTACTCTATATCTGTATGCTTATCTGTGTGTTGATCAATCAAAGGTATTGTTCGTGATTTCTTGGCAAGTTTACGTTCAGTAGTTTGACATTGCTTTCTGAACGACCGGCACTCAAATTTTTGTATGGGAAACCAACGCACGACAGTCTGCTTCCAAATCACCAGCAGCTGTGTTTCGAACGCGGTATGCGGGATTACGAATTGCAATCGTACTCCTTCGCCACAGAGCCGGCACAGATAGACATATTACTGATAAAACATCAGCATCCTCATAATGCATTGTTGGGAGTCTCTGTGGCGAAGTGGTCAAGCCGTTCCGGGCCGCGTCCTTTGGTTTACGAGTTAAATATTTCGGAGACTCCTGTGGGTTGTTGCTAAAAGCTACGGAGTTCGTGCTTTGTGTGACACTTTTCGTGCTGCGGAAAGAGACCGAGCCATATGGGATAAAACCCGATGCAATGAAGTCGACCCTGTCGACTTTTAAGCGACTTTTTTTAAATCATGCATTGTAGTAACGGAGAGTACAAAGAAAGGAATATCCTTGAATATCAAGAAAACAGTAACAATGGTGATATCAAAGAAACAGTTGTCACCAAATTCTGAAATGGAAACAGAAGGGAGCATTCTTGACCAAGTGGGTAATTTTAAATACCTAGGGGCATTTATAACATAGGTGAAAGGTGCACTACAGAGATTAAGAACAGAATCATTCATGCATTCATTCAGTGTCATGTCCTATGCAGAACCTAGATCATATAACCTTCCGGAAAACTTCTCGATCACAAGCAAGATGTCCCGCATTAGATACACCCATCTGGAGATTATCCGCCATATCCTGCACCCATCTTCTCTTTGGCCTTCCTCTTCCTCTCTTCCCAGGCATATACCCCTCCATTATTGTTCTCTCCAAACTCTCATGACGTTTCAAGTGACCAAAATATATACATTTTCGTTGTATATTCGTCTTTAATAGCCAACCCTCTTCAGTATTCAGCTCTTAAAATATGGATTCATTTGTTCTTTTCTTTACCCAAAATATTCTTAGAACCCGTCTATAACATTTATATTAAAAGGCATTTTTATGCGCTGTTCAGCTTGCGTAGTAAGTGTCCATGTCTTACCGGCATATGTTGCAATGGGAAAGATGCATGCTCTTAAAAATCTAATTTTTTTAGTTCTATCTATCTCACTCCATTATTTATTCAGTTGTTTTAGTCTTTGAAGAGTAATTGATAGTCTTCATTTAATTTCTTTCATTGTGTCACCATTGTTGGTAATCAATGACCCAAGATTTTCGACATTTTCCACCACCTCCAATCTTTCCTCAAGAACAGAATAGGGCAAGCAAAACCTGCATTTCAGAAAATGAATAGTATTTTATACAGTAAGTCACTATCATTGAATGTAAGAAAGAAAGTGTTGAAGTGCTATATATAATCTGTTTTGCTGTGTGACAGTGAATCTTAGAATGTAAATGAACAGATTAGGAAGAACTTGGAGGCAACATATATGTAGTTCCCAAGACGAATGTAGCGAATTCCTCGGGCTGCCAGAGTAACCAACGACGATTGCCTGCGAGAGGCTAATGAAACTAGAACAATACAACAATCAGAAAGAGACAAACAGCTTTCTTTGGTCATGTGTTGAGAAGAGAGGCATTGGAGAACATCGTGATGACTGGAAAGATCAAGAGAAAGAGAGGCTGAGGCCACCAAGAGAAATGATGCTGGATGGGTTGAGGCGGTGGCATGGACGAATATCATCAGAAGAGTTGATCCATAGCACCAAAGACCGAGATGTGTGGAGAGACATGAATGCCTACGCCAATTGGCAAGACATTTGATGATGTTCTTAATCTTCTTCTTCTCTTGCTGCTGCTGCTGCTGTTCCTCTTCCTCCTCCTCCTCCTCCTCCTTCTTCTTCTTCTTCTTCTTCTTCTTCTTCTTCTTCTTCTTCTTCTTCTTCTTCTTCTTCTTCTTCTTCTTCTTCTTCTTCTTCTTCTTCTTCTTCTTCTTCTTTTTCTTCTTCTTCTCCCAAACTGTTAGAGCTGCCACCCCCTTGCCGTCAATACCAAATTGTTGTTCACTCATGCAAACACACATATACCAACATAGTTTTGTCGTTGTATTACGTCTACTGCAAAATGAAAACCTCATCACCCCTGTGATCTGTTCAGCGTATCAAACAAGAGGCCCGCCCACTCTTGGAAATACAGACTTAGCCAAGTTCGCCTAACGTGAAACATTTGCCCGGGAGCTAACGTTCAGTGACTTGTGTAAAATGTACTCACGTCTTTAGTCAATAAAGAAGCATGCAGTGCACCTGTGTATTTTGAAACACAACATTGTATACGTAAATTGTGATTTTAAACTAGCCATTCTCAGTGGGTCGCATTGCGACGGCTTTTAAAAATTATCCTGGACTTCCAGATCAATCCAGTCTACAATGGGTACCACGAAATGCCCTGGAAAATAAAGACGGCCGGTGTGATGTGGACCACATCATCCATCCAGTGCCGATTGTTTTATGAAACTGTGCAGCTTGTAGTCTCATACACCCAACTCGAGGCGTGTCAAATGATGTTTTACTTGACTCGTTCTGTCATTCAGACATTAATTCCGCCAGAATGTCTCGTAATAACAAAAGTTAGTTGCAAATCCTTTTTCAGCTGGTTGTGATTTTACTAGGCAAGTTTAGGTTCAGCATTTTCCCATTGTTTTCTGGAAGGCCGACGCGCATACCATTGTTAAAAATCAAAGCAAGGTCTGCTTCCAAATCGCCTGGATTGTAAATCGCGTTCGCTACCCCTTCGCCAAAGACACAAATTTCGCCACAAATGCATGCTGTCTAAAAGCTAGTATAATAAGATAGCCAAAATAGGCAGATCTGTCAACAAATATATTTTTCTCTATCCCCAAGAACGTCGTATTTCAACGTGAGCAAATTAGCTCTCTCTCTCTCTCTCTCTCTCTCTCTCTCTCTCTCTCTCTCTCTCTCTCTCTCTCTCTCTCTCTCTCTCTCTCTGTGGGTGTGGGTGGGTGGGTGGTTTCCCCCCTCCCCCAGTATTGTCATATTTAGCTGTAAAATAAAACTACTTGATCTTTTATTTTTTAAAGAGTGCTCAATGGGTACTGTTGGACGTGTAACTTTTATGTATTTCCTCCAGATTATTAATTTGCATTCATTTAGCAAACTCTAGTTAACTATTATATTAAAAACCTGCTCCAAGCGCCCACCCTCCCCTCGCGCTAAAACACACAAGTTAGACTAGATGTCTTTAACTACAGCAAAACCGCAGAAATAATGTAGTTGGTCAAGTGAGCAATGGATTATAAAGGTTGAAATGTGCGACCATAGAATATTAGCAGTGCCTTCTACATTATATATATATATATATTTTAAATACTAGGGTCTCTAGAGACATGATCATTATTGTAATTTACGGATTTGCCAGGGATAAACAGTTTGCTAACGGTCCGGTCGGTTGAAATTGTCGCATTTAAACTGCCAACCCTGCTGACGGCACGCAAATGCTTACTCTAAACCGATTCACAAATTAACTTACAGAACATGGAAATACAGTTTTGGGGGTAGGTTAAATAAACACAGCATTAGAGTGCAGCATCATTAGATCAGGTCTTTAATCCTAGAATAGACATTTTTGGCGCTCATCTTTATCCAAGTAACTATAGCTGTTTAGAATACCACAAGAATTCATAATAACTCTTGTTTGTGACCTTTTTATGGACAAACGGTATCGTTCACAGCACGGGTGCCGCCCCACTCCTGCTGTTGATGCTTTCAATCTCCTCCTCATGCTTCTCTCTCTCTCTCTCTCTCTCTCTCTCTCTCTCTCACACACACACACACACACACAGATTGTAGGAATCAAGACAGCGCGAGACAAGGAAAAGCAGACAGAAAGATAAATAGAGCGACGGAGACAGCGAATGTTGGAAACAAAATAGAGGAGCAGAGAGAGAGAGAGAGAGATAGATAAGAGAGAAAGAGAGAGAACAAGGCAGATAAATGGGCACAAAGGAAGACACAGAGAGACAAACAGATAAAAAGAGCCAGGGGCAGACGACGAGATAGGGAAAGAGAGAGAGAGAGAGAGAGAGAGAGAGAGAGAGATAAGAAAGAGAGAGAGAGAACAAGGCAGATAAATGGGCACAAAGGAAGACACAGAGAGACAAACAGATAAAAAGAGCCAGGGGCAGACGACGAGATAGGGAAAGAGAGAGAGAGAGAGAGAGAGAGAGAGAGAGATTAATTAAAAGAGACAGAGTTTGTAAAACAGTTTTGGTTTTGCCGAGCAAATGCCATTGAGACGCCACGAGATCGAACGTTGGCTTTTCCAGTATAGGACTCGAGACACAATTACAAGTGGAACGGTTGTTACAAGTACACCGGCCTTCTTGTCCTTCTTGTCCTTCTTGCGAGCGCTGTCTTTGATGATTGTATCGTCAGGCGATTTCTCATTTTGAACGCGACCGTTTCTCCCGTTTTTATTTAATACAGCTTGGGGTTTAGTATTCATAAAGTGAGCCAGTATATCTTTACTAACGTGTTGCACAGAGGACAGTCATGAAGAATACACTAGGCCCGTAAATTAATTAATCTCATGGCACGCAGTGAGCTGTTCTGGCGTATGATTTGATATGGCATATGGGTACAGTTCTCTTTTGGGGTGTGATTGTCATGTCTGGCCTCATACGGATATGGGCCGTCGCTACCTCGAAAAATGAAAACCAGAGATTTATGTGAGAAAGACAGGCGACGTGAGGTGAAGCTGGGGACCCTACCTCATATCGTTGAGACCTAGTATACACAGAATCCTCTGTTTACACCCTTGTGGCAGTAGGTACCATAGCATTCCCTTAACCAAACATATCACTCCATGTTGACCACATGACCGTAACACCATCGTCAGTAAACGATAGTGTAGGCTCTGTCATTGCCACACGACAAAAACTCCATTGACACTACTTGATCAAAACCCTATTGTCACCACATGACCAAAGCTAAAGAATAATTGTCCCGAAGCAGTTGCTTGCTTTGGGTCTGTGATGGGATAACGCTCCCACATTTTGTAGACATGAGAGCAAGGAGAAATGGGCGGCTAATCGTTCTCTCACTTTGGCAAGCGACGAGCACAGGCGCCAAACTCACGCCCAACCTTGAACGTGTGCCATTATCAGCACAGTTGGCTATCAACGTTGCTAGCACGCTCCCTATCGCGTCGTAACATTAGCAAAATTATATCACTACATAACTAAGACTATGGTTGCAACAACGCCAAAGTTTTATCTATCGCTGCCTGTTGACCAGCATTGAGTTGAGTCAAGAATAGACATCACAGCTCCGTCTCCAACTTTAAAAAGCAGCGAAGAGTCCCAATGCTAATAGTACCAGTTGAAACCTGATTAAGTGTCTGTGTGGCCTTGCCTCGGAGTACTGAGTGACGACAAGAGCCTCTGCACAATTCTCTCCCAACCATGATGATTTATCTGTTCTTCCACATTACTCACACGATCCCACACGGTCCTGACGACATCAGCCTTACAGTGCCTTACGGCGTTCGTGCATTGTGGTTAGATGCCCACTGTGTGATGAGAGAGGACTAGCGCACTTGGAGGTTTTCGTGTACTGTGGCAGTTTTTCTTTCCAAGACAAACCAAATTAATATTCTGATGTTGACTGCTGCTTTTTTCTTTTTCTTTTTTTTTTACAGTACAGCAACGTTGACATCTTCTTCTTCTTCTGTCGTTCGCTTGAAATATGTCTATAACTGCAAAGTTGTCTCTTGTACGAATTTAAATGTCTTTTTTAGTTCACTCAGCGGTCCAAAGAGCTTATCTTCCACTGTCGTCTCTCTAGGCCAGATATAACGAACGAACGGACGGACGAACGAACTTTATTTTAAAAGGGTAACAAGTTGGGCACGCAGGCCCGTCTTACATTCGGCCCTTTCGATCACTCATCTTTCATTCATCAAATGTGCATGTTACATTTTCATAGGGGAAAAACATTGTCAAATTGATTTTGTAAGCATAAACAATGCATATTACGCATGGTACATTCACATGGGAAAAAAAACATCAAATGAAACTTGTAAACATAAACAGTGCATATTGCAATGTTGTGAGACACATCACCCATCCACCCTCACACCCCGCAGCCACCCACAAATCCCTAAGCCACCCACACATCCCCCACCTACCACACCCCACCCACCCACACATACCTACACGCACTCACACAGACTCAGGCAAACATACATGCCGCCACCCACCCACCGATCCCCCACCCACACACATTTCCCCACCCACACATACATCCCCCACCAATCCCATAACCGACACGCACACACCCACCCACATATTCTCCACCACCCACACACCCGCAACCACCCAGAAAAGCATACATCACAAAACCACACACACATACCCCCGTCAACCCACACATTCCGCACCTATCCATACATACATCCTGCACCTTCACAATTTTCTCCACCCACCCACACACACATCAGCCAACCTACACCCACTCACCCACCCAATATCCGCCACCTCTCAATTACACATCCTCCACCTATACACACATCCCTACTCACAAACACATCTCCCCACCTGCCCACACATATCCCCCACCCATAACCACCCAAAACACACACCTCCCACCCACACACACCCCACCACTCACATATATCCCACCCACACACATCCGCCGCTCACACACATCTTCCCACAAACACACATCCCCCAACCACACACTCATCTCTCACACACATCCACCACTCACGTGCTCATCCATCAACCACTCACACCCACACATCACCCACCCGCCCATCAACACATGTATCTTTCATATACCCTCCCACCCACACACACTCCAACCACCCAGCCAAACACACATCCCCCATCCTCACATACATCCGTCATCCACCTGCACATCCCACACCTCCCCCACTTCTCACACATCTCCCCTCCCACACAAAACTCCACCCATAAACACATTCCCCCCCCACACACACATCCCCCACATGCATTCCTCATACACATCCCCGCCCACACATCTCTCACCCACACACACATCTCCTCACCCACCCACACACACATCTCCTCACCCACCCACACATCCCCTACCTACAAACATCCTCACCACCCATACATACATCCTCCACCCACTCACATTTACCCCATCCACACTCACACACTCCCACCCACACAGACATATCCCATTCACAGACACCTCCCCCCCCCCCACTCATCCCCCAAACCCATTACAACCCATCCCCCAACCCACAGAAGGTTTGCCTAGACATGTTGTAATTTTGGCAGTCTTGGAGTATGTGCTCTGGTTGTGCTGACCCATCTGTGTAGACTCGGATCCAGTGGTCCTGTGGGTATTCTTCATCAAGGAAGCTGAGAGTGGCTGTTCTGCGCTGAACACTGTTCTGTTCTTCCTTGTCAAATATTCCTCTCACTTTTGTCTGGATTTGTAGTTATAGTCTATGTTTATCTTTCCACGGAGTTCGCTCAGGAATAGTTCTCAGGGGGATACCAACTGTGGGCAGATCGGTGGTTTCTCTGCAGAGTCGTTTGGCCTGGTGGATAAAACTGCTTCTTTTCAACCGCCCCGTAGCTAAGTTTTCAAATCTGTTCTTCAAAGGGTGGCCTGGCAAGCTGAGGAACTTTTCTGCTTATATTAGCGTTTTTGTATCTTTGCGCTCTCTCAGTGCTTGTGTCCTCCCCATCTTCTCTATCTCCACTATAGGGGTTGATCTCATCCCTCCTGTGGTGACTCTAAGTGTTTGATTTTGAACCTTGTCCAGCTCTTGTAGTGTGGTTTTTGATGCTGAACACCACGCAGGTGACCCGTATTCCAGATGTGGTCGTATGCTCTGTTGATAAACTTTGCTAAGTATTTTCCCACTGGCTCCCCGTGTGGTTCGACTTAGTTTTCTCAGGATGACTATTTTACTTCTGGCTTTTACTACTGCTTTATTAATGTGCTTTCTCATGTAAGCCAGCCATCAAATGTTACTCCAAGGTATGTTGGTTCTTTATCTCCTCTAAGGGGTATTCCATTTATCTGGATGATCCTTGCCTTTTGTTTTGAAGAGAAGGTAAATAGAGTGGTGCTGCACTTGTCAGTGTTTATGCTGACACACCATCTATTTGCCCATGCAACAAATGCATCTACAGCTCTTTGTAGCTATCTGGTGGTCACTGATTCATGTTCATTTGTGCTCCATAGAACCAGGTCATCAGCGTACATTGTCGCTTTAATTCCATGCGGCAGATTATGAACAAGATCATTGATGAAGATTAGAAAAAGTTTGGGGGATAAGACTCCGCCTTGGGGAACACCGTGGCGCAGTAGTACTTTCTTGCTCATGAGTCCATCTATCTGGACTCGGGCTCTTCTGTTGTGCAAGTATGCTTTCATCCATTTATATATTCTTCCATAGACTTTACAATTTCTCAGTTTCTTCGTCAGACCTTCTTTCCAGGCTTTGTCAAAGGCTTTCTTCAGATCTATCCATGCAGCAAGTACCAGCTTCTTGTCTTGGAATGCATCCTCAACTTTCTGAGATAGATAGGTTGTCTGATCTTCCGTAGAGTAACACTGCCTAAGGCCAGCTTTCTGGGCACAAGGATGTTTTCACTTTCAATGTACCACTGCAGTCTGTGATTGATGATGCGCTCCATTGTCTTGCAGAGACAGCTGGTGAGGCTAATTGGTCTTTAGCTTGAGGCAATGGAACTATCTTTCCCAGATTTTAGGAGGGGTATCATGATTGCTTCTCTCCAGGCTTGTGGAACACTGCCTAAGGTCCAACTGTTATTGAAGATCTGCAACATCTTTGCTTTGGCCTCTGTTCCTAGGTTCCTGACCATTTTATTGGAGATACCATCAGCTCCTGGTGACTTATCATTTTCAGTTTTGATATGGCTAGCTCCAGTTCGCTGATTGTGATAGGTGCCTCCAGAACCCCATGTACTGTTTCATTCTGTCCTGTATGTTGCCATTTCTCTCGAATCTCTTGTTGTTTCTCTGGACTAATGTCGATATTGTTATCTTGTGTGAATGAGTCCGCAAAATAGTCAGCTGCTTGCTTTCCTGTTAAGATGTTTCCGTCTTTATGTAGTGCAGTTTTTGAGTTTCTCTCTGTGCCCTTATCGTTAAGTTGTTTTATTAGCTTCCACAATTTCCTTGTGTCTCTTTCAAAGTTCAGAGACTCCGTTTTCTCCTGCCAGCTTTTCCTTCTAGCCTGCAGCTTGTCCCTTTGAAATTTAGCTTTTGCGTGCTAGTATTTATTGTGGTGCTCTTGGCTGGGTGTGGCCTCTGCTTGCTTTCTACAGACTTCCACATCATTATGCAACTGTTCCAGTTAACTACTCCAGTAGGGTTTATAATGTTTACGGGCTCCTCTTGGTACTGTTTCTCGCGCTGCCTGTAGTATGCATTTCCCAAACTCTTCAACTACTTTATTTATGTCTTTCTCAGTGTTCAGGTTTCTAACCAGTATGCTGGTGCGATGCTTGTACATTGCCCAGTCTGCTTTCTTGTAGTTCCACCTCGAGAGGGTGCTGCTTTCACTTACAAGCTCATTTTCTACAGTTAGAAAGACTGGCCGATGGTCACTGCCACCAAGTTGTTTCCCAACAATTCGTGTAATGTTCCACTCCAGGTCTGGTGAATGAAAAGCCAGGTCAGATGCAGTTGTAGTGTGCTATGATCTCGAGTAGAAAGTATGTAGGTCGGACGGCTTGTTAATCAAGATGAATCTATTCTTATCCTACCAGTCTTCCAGTCTCTCTCCTCTCTGATCCATGTGAGCATAGCCCCAGCTCTGCGTGTGGCTGTTGAAGTCGCCACACACAATCATTTTTTTCTTTTAATGGTAGTGTGTCCAGTGCCTGTTGGCGGTCACGTTGTCATATGAAGAAGGCGAAAAACAGCCAGTTTGTCATCCCAAGATGGCGAAGAACAGCCCGGTTGACATCGCGAGAGAGAGAGAGAGAGAGAGAGAGAGAGAGAGAAGGAGAGAGAGAGAGAGCCAGGTTGACATCTGAAGAAGATGGAAGAAGAGGAGAAGGATACGTGAAACCCGTCGGCTTGTCAACATTCATAGCGCTTGATCTTTATTCATGAGCACCAGATATGTACTCTTTCTGATAATGTGTTTATTTCACATTAGATCGTTCTCTGGTCGCGGACTGCACACCGCATGGCCATGCATTCCCATTACTGCGGCCCTTGAATTTATATCGAATTGTTATCAGCTTGGTCCCGGTTCTCGTGTCGTCTGGGCTTACCAGCTAGGTATTTATTCTAAGGGTTTACTAAGTATGGGCACGTTTCCTCCACGCAAGCCCATGAATGGCTCGTTAGTTGAAGGAGAATTTGATATCGCGATGCATTCTTATCATGTGACCATTACTATTTATAGGCGGGTCTGGCTAAGTTTATATTCTTCCCAGTACGATGTGGGGGGGGGGGGGGGGGGGAGAAGGAGGAGAGAGTCAGACAGACAGAGAGAGGGAGACAGAGCTTAGTTAGTTAGTTAGTTTAATTTAGTTAGTTAGTTTAATTTAGTTAGTTAGTTTGGTGAGGATTTGATCTTTAATCTTCAACATTTTGTGCACGTACTGTCCCGTGCTGTCGTTGTGACTATCTATTTTTATCCACTTCGCTTTCCCATGTTTTAAATCAATTTCTGTCTCCACTATCTCTTCTATTATCGCCATTTTAATTGAAATCGGTTTTCTTACTTCTAGATTTCCCTTTGCTGTTTTGTTTTTTACATTTCGTCCTGTTCTTCTGTTTACTTTGTCTTGAAGTCAGTTGAAAACCAGGAGCATGTATGTTGGTATACCACGTGCGTGTTTATTCCTGTTCCCTCTGTTTTGTGTTTTATTATCATTTCTGTCTCGTCTGCGTTTAATCTTGTTACTTCCTGTTGCCGGTATGCGTCTCCTTTCCCAACTGTCTCGAAATCTTTACTTGGAAAACAAAATTGGTTCTAATCCTTAGCTGTGAACTGATTGATTTGCATTTGCCCTCTCGGGGACTCGGCCGGGTCACATGACCACGATACATGTGATCTTTTGTTTTTGTTTTTTGTTCGCATATCCTTTTACAGGACATCGCAGTCAACATCAGCATCTTTCAGCTGATTGTTGAACGCTCAATAGTTTGCCATTGCTTTCTGAGCGACCGGCTCACATACCCCGTAAATTACCGACGTGGAGAGAACCGCTACCGATTCTCGCGCAACGTTACGTTACTTACGAGAGTATACGAGATTACGGTGAAAGTCGTGTGACCTCTGGACCAAATAAGCCCGGCATACATGTGATCATCTATGTGAAATATCCTAGCATTATCACTGCCGTATCACCTACAATAATACCTGCGCGTGTAACTGATTTACCCCCGTCTGGGAATTGCATAATCGCAAACAGTCTGGCACAGACGCAAGACAGGATCCAGACATTGCGTCGAGATGTACAACGGTGTGTATAGCTAAAAGACAAGCTAATTTTTTTGACAGACTAATTACGTCATTCCTTTTGTGATAAGAAGTGTCGTTGAATGTTGTTTCTAGTTGCGTTTGGTTTTAAGTACGTTTTCAGTGTGTTCAGATTGAGCATTTGAAATCAAGAAACCTGTTCATTCAAGTTGATCAGTGCTTTGACCGGTTAGCAAATTGTCTAATCAATTGCGCTGATGTGCCGTAGTGCTTGCAATGGTTATCAAGTTTTCAGTTAACGTGTCGCCGATGCTTCACCAGTGCTTCAGCTGGTTATCAAGTTTTCCAACCAAGCTCGCTGATGTACACCAATGCCTCGAATAGTTTATCAGGTCTTGCTGATGCTGAATCAGTTCTTGGGTTGGTTATCAAGTTTTTGTATTCAAATCTCTCTGATGGTGCATCAGTTCTTGGACTGGTTATCACATTTTCTAATAAGTCTCCATAATGTGCATCTGTGCTTTAGCTGGTTGTCATGTTTTCTAATCCATCTCACTAATGTACATCTGTGCTTTAGCTGGTTGTCAAGTTTTCTAATCTATTTCGCCAATGTGCATCAGTGTTTTAGTTAGCTGATTTAAAGTTGTCAGTGCAAGTCTGGCTGTTGGCGCATCAGTACTTAGGCTGGTTCTCAAGTATTATAATCATGCTTGCTTATGTGTATAAATGCTTTGACTGGTTATCAATTTTACAAGTTAAGTCTCGCATGTGATGTATTTGTAAATGGACTGGTTATCAAGGTTTTTAACCAAGTCTCGCTGATGTTGATTGGACTGTTAATCAAATTTGCTTATCCCGCCCGCCAGTGTTACTTAAATCAGCTCTCTATCCTTAGTGCCGGATCCTTGGCTAGAACTGACCGAATTTTGAGGAGAGAGACTGGAAGACTGGCAGGATGATAAACCTGCTCAAGACGACTACCACGTTATGGACAGACAAGAACAGGTCATTATTCTGCACCTCAGAACAGGACACAATAGATTACGCAACCACATGTATACACAATTCAAGATTGGTGACACAGCCATGTGCACGTGTGGTTTGGCGTCGCAGACAGCAGAGCACATACTCCAGGACTGCCCAAACTACAACATATCCAGGCGAACTTTCTGGCCTAGAGAGACAACAGTGGAAGATAAACTCTATGGAATGCTGAGTGAACTAAAAAAGACTGTTAGATTCATACAAGAGACAACATTGCAGTTATAGACATATTTCAAGCGAACGGAAGAAGAAGAAGAAGGTTGTTTTCTTGATTGTGGTTGCAATGCTTAACCTGGCTGTTTATCGCTTCCCGAGTGTGATAATGTCTGTTTCTGTTACTTTCTTCCCTTGGTGCTACTTTAACTGTTGTTTGTAAGTACCGTAAAAAGTGACGGATAATCACGCACTCGTGTATAATACACATGTCTAATTTAGCCCAGCATATTCCGGTAAGATGAAAATTGGTCTATAATACCCGCCATAATTTTTGAAGATTATATTTTATGAAACATTTGTTAAAACAACATCTGACACATTAGACAACACACTATATATTCAATTTCGAGCCATTTACACTATCAGAATGTGATTTTAAACACTACGGACTTCCTAATGCAAGTTACTTTGGATGTTGACAATGATTTATTTGTTAGCACACGAGTATAATATGCACCCGTGATGTAGCTGGCAAAGAAGATTAAAATGTATGCGTATTATACGCTGGATTTCACGGTTATTTTCGTGGCTGAGTTAACTATTTATGGCAAGTTCTCCATCTTTGCCTAAGACTATTTGTCAATTTCTAATGGTGACTCGTTTCTGGTGGCCACGTACTAGGGCGAGCCAATAAGTAAGTCACACAGTTCTGTGGATGGAAGGTAAATGTAGTTGATGTTTTCTACAGGTGTTATTAGGTGACAGCAACATAGACCTTTATATTCCCATTCGTCAGGTGGCGCTATGTGTCTCATGCGCATGCGCAACGCATAAACAAAATGGCGACTGTACTTACGGAGTGTACAACCTAAGAGCAACGTGCTGATGTGCGTTTTTTGTGGGTAAAAGGACTGCATGCAAAGGACATTCATAAAGAAATGCTTCCTATTTATGCTGACAAATGTTTGTCCCGTAAAGCGGTGCATAGCTGGGTAGAAAAAACTTTTCTCGAGGACGCTCTAAAATTGTTAATGAAATCCGATCTGGTCGTCCTGCTGACATTGCAACAGAAGCATCCGTGCAGCGGGTGGAGGAGATGATTAGAGGTGACAGGCGAGTAACGATAGACTCTGTAGCATCTGCGATAGGATGCTCACATGGTTCAGTATACAGCATAATGCATGATCGATTGAAATTTAAGAAAATCTGCTCAAGGTGGGTACCCAGACAATTAAAGAAGGAACACAAAATGAACCGATATGGCCTGTCCTTGCATCGTCTCTGTCGATACGAAGACGAAGGAGAAGACATGCCGAACAGGATTGTTACTGGGGACCAATCATGGGTACAGCACTACCAGCCCGAATCAAAGCGTGCTTCAATGCAATGGAAACATCCTTCTTCGCCTTGTGTCAAAAAATTCAAGGTTACGCTATCAGCAGGGAAGGTTATGTTCTGGGATTGTCAAGGAGTGCTTTTAACCAATTTCAAGAAGAAAGATGACAATGTGAATTCTGAATCGTACTGTGAAGTTCTATCGATGCTTCATGATGCAATTCGAAGAAAATGTCCAGGACTGCTGATTAGAGGAGTGTTGCTTCTTCAAGACAATGTCAGACCACATACGGCTCGGATAACTCAGGATAACATTAATCAACTAAGGTGGGAAGTTCTGGAACATCCACCTTACAGCCGCGACTTAGCCCCTAGCGATTTCCACCTTTTTGGTCCACTGAAAACTCACCTTGGCGGGAGACATTTCACGATTGACACCGAAGTTGAATGTGAAGCGAAAACGTGGTTTAGAAAACAGAGCACGCAGTTCTATGCAGCCGATTTGGGAGGACTGATAAAACGATGGGATAAGTGCATCAATGTTGGTGAAAATTATGTTGAGAAATAAAGGGACAATGTATGTATAAAATTAAACTGGTTTAAAGTTGTTATCATATTTAATTATTTTTCTACAGCCATTTGTGACTGACTTATTGACTTCCCCTCGTATAATCCTAACCATTGAATCAATTAACTGAATATTTTTTTTTTTATTTTAAAGGGAAAGGGGGCCACTGAATTAGTCGCTCACTTTATATAGTTCGTAAGAAGTATTCAAATACCATGTGCCAACACTTTATCAAAATGTGACACAACTGTATGTTGTGATCCTGCAGAGAAAGAGCGTAAACAACAAATACCAACTAACTACATTACAGCACAAAGACGTCTGGTGTATTTAAGCCATAGTGACACCACATAAAAACGGATCCATTTCCATCTATTTATAGTGATGTTTGCTGTAGTTTATATTCACCAGCCGACCTTTGTAAGGTACGGTGTATGGGATTATGTTGCCTTCAAGATCTCCACACACCTGTTTGGTACATTTAGTATATTCATACCCTGCCCCACTAAATGCGGGTACAAGTAAAGATAGTCCCATAGCAGATACTGCCGTTGGGGTGTGGAGTGTTAGTCCTTCACAAATTTTAGGTAACGAAATATGAGGTGGGTTGTCCAGTGCCCTGCCTCGTCACATTTCCTTCCCGGACACTTCTCAGAAATTTCTGAAAATTGTCTGGTGCCCATTTTGACGAGGCTGGGTTTGAGATCTTGAGAGCTGTGCTGATCAGACAATATAACCCTGTCCCTGCTGAGGTTTCAACACGAACCACTGTCTTGGCAGGGAAACCCAGTTACTACGCTGTCACAGCGGCTCCGCTGCAGTCAGTATCTTTCTTATTGACACTTTTAACGCTTCAAAGAGTAGCCTAACGTCGCTGACCGGGCAAAATTGCGAGTTAAAAATCTACCCAAAGTATTTCAGGATCCTCGCCGGTGCTACGGAGTTCGTGTACTGAGCTGAGATTCTCCGGATTCAGGCTTGTGGGAGTAGAACGGAGCACTTATGGGTTACACCCGAGTGCCGTGATGTTGATCCGTCGACTAAACTTTTAACACTTGCGCAGCCTATGCTAGTAACGCTTTACCATCACCATCCTCATCCTCCTCATCATCATCATCCTCAAGTGCCATGCCGATAAGCGTGAGAGATCATGGTTCGTGATCTCATACGATCGCCAATCTTCTATGAGGCCTGTATTCTTGTACCGATAACGCAATGTGGCCAAGCCACGTTTTCTCATTTATACTGTTGTTATGGATAAGGTTTCCATTGCCCTTCCTCTCTTATATTTAAGACCAGTAAATTACCACATAGGGCCACTTGACTCTCACAGGCTGAGAAACACGGGTAAATCTATGTAGGTTTTGTTTGCAATTGACAAGAGGGGACTGGGTGCAGCAAGGTAAAGGTCAGCTAGACTTTGTAGTATTTACTAGCTGGTTGTTTGGCAAGCTGGAGTGTTTGAAAGAAATAGATTTGCCGTTGCATGTTAGCGTTCCCACTAACTGGTGTGTCCGTGCGGTGATACTGTGCCCGTGTGGTGATGGTGGTAGTAGTAGTCGCAGTTCGGGCAGTAGATTTCGACGTGTTAACTATTTGAGCGTGTAAAATGTGTTGACATGAACGGCGGTTTTTGAACGGATGCACATGTAGATTTGTAATTGCATGGGCAAACCCGCTAATGTTTACTGTCCCTGCGGGGCTTGTATGGGGGATTACATGCATTCATTATTGGCCATTCCTCTTCCGTTCTGTGATGCAGACACCGGGTTAAAGGGGGTGGGGGGGGGGGAGAGACAGACAGACAGAGAGAGAGATTGCTTTAAAAATGCTAGACTCAGGCTCAGTTATTTGTTGTTGTTTTGTTTGCGCTCGGCCGCTTTGAACTCAAGTGTAGTCCTTACACACTACTTCTAGTAGTGTTACACTGAATTATCATGATTATCTATCAATATTCCTGCCTGCCCTGCTATGTGTCTGTCTGTCTGTCTCTTTGTCTGTCTGCATGTGTCTGTCTGTCTGTCTTGTCTGTCTGCCTGTCTGTCTGCCTATCTGTCTCTATAAGAATATGACAATTTATGTCATTCGATCCGTCTGATTGTATGTCTAGCCGCCTCTCACTTCCTACCCATCTCGTGTTTTCTTGCACACACTGCACAGTTATCTTGTCTTTGTTTAATTATAAATATCTGGATGGTATCGTGGTGCCCATACAAGCAAATTGGTAATCAATAATACATGCAGGCGAACAAGCTATCTCTCACTGAGATAACGGACGCATTTGTTGATTCAAATACTATAGATACAATATGAAGGGATTCAGAACAATTTGCGAAAAATGAAATATGCCCAACGTTAATTGAGAACGGAAATGACACAGGCTCGATTAAATTGGAATTTTAGTTTTTAGTTAACAGAGTGCGCAGGTGTCCGTGCCAATCAGTTAGATGAACTCACACGGGTGTAATTATTGGTTGAACTCCTGCGACAGCTGTTGGCCCAGACAGATAGAAGTTTGGGGGAACAACAGACCGGCACACCAGAATTTGTATTTACTTATATGTTGACGATTAATGGTAAAATCTCCTCTCTCTCTCTCTCTCTCTCTCTCTCTCGAGAGAGAGAGAGAGAGAGAGAGAGAGAGAGAGAGAGAGAGACAGACAGACAGAGAGAGAGAGAGAGGGGGGGGGGAATAATGATTTTTTTTAACAGGACCGCGGGCGAGTTATCAGTTCGACTAACAGAAGAATTCATGACACTCTAATTTATAATGTTAGGTGCTTGGTGTAGCGATAAATTACGCATGCTGTTGAATAAAGACTTGAATATCCAACATGATATTACTATTAGAAATGGGATTTTGGGCACTTGGTAGAGAAAACGAAGTCACATTTGCGAGAGAATGAAAGAGACAACGAGAGAGAGAGAGAGAGAGAGAGAGAGAGAGAGAGAGAGAGAGAGAGAGAGAGAGCAAAAAGAAAGTGGAGAGATGAGGTGAAGAAAGGAGGGAACAGAAAACCAAGGACTGCAATGGAATGTCATTCCCGTTTGTTCTGCCAGCCGTGGGTAAATGTCACCAGACGAACATCGATACACCCGGCTTGTTCTGGACAGATCAGATAATACAGCTTATGTTTGCTGGTCGGGCGGCGCTGAATGTGCTAGACAGAAGGTGGGCCACGGAGAAGTGTCAAATGTATCGTTGTATCCACACAGTTCTCAGATCTCTGGAATCCACCGTTACATGTATGCGGGGTGTCGTGTATTGAGTGGTGAACTGAGTTTTTTTTTTTTTTTTTTAATATGCAGTGTGGGATGATTGAAATATTTTGGTCACTTGTAACGTCATGAAAGTTTGGAGAGAACAATAATGGAGAGGGTATATGCCCGGGAAGAGAGGAAAAGGAAGGCGAAAGAGAAGATGCGTGCAGGATGTGGCATCCGATCTCCAGATGGGTGTACTGGACGCGGGACATCTTGCTTATAATAGAGAAGTTTTCCGGAAGGTTGTTATGGGAGTAAGGTTCTGCAAAGGACATGCTAATGAATGAATGCATGCATGAATGAACGAACAAAGGAACGAATCTGGAATGGTTGAGTAGTATATTATACAACTGGGCTTGAAACGTCAGTTTTACAGTCTCGGATTCTGAGATAAGTATCTCTTTTTTCAATGTTTGGGGTTTCATTTCGTTTTCATTATTCTAATTTTTTTTAAAATTTATTCATTGATCTCTTTCCGTTACTATGCCTTAATGTAGGCAGTCTGTTTGTTTTATTTATTTATTTTTTTTACTCTCGCTCGCTTCGAACTCAAGCGTAGTCCATACACACTATTTATAGTAGTGATGGACTGAATGTTGCGTGTTGATTAGCTTTCCCTAATTAACAGTGTCCCTCGCCATCAGGCGAACCCACTCCGACTTCAGAGGTACTTTTAATTTACGTCCCCAAGTCAAGGACGACAGATCAACATTTTAGTCCAGCTGTCCGGTGTAGGGGTTGAACTGATTACCTCGGCATCAGCACAACTGATGTTTAAGTGCACGCATTCTTATCCATTCGGCCATGCGGACCTAGGCAGTCTGTGTGACTGTGTGTCTTAAGGCGCCTAGCTTGAACTCCCGGGCGCTGATGGAGAGGTAGCGGTATCGATCCCTACAGCGGCCAGTTGGACTTCAACAGAGTTGCCGTTCAGAAAGCAGGTGCAAATTACTGAATTAAGGCTTGCCTAGAAAATCAACATGGGGTCGGTGTTGATCGCCATATCCTGTAAAGGACATGCAACATTTATGTTGAGTTGTAACTTATGTCTTCCCCGTGTTCATGTGTTGTGTTTTCTTGTATTTGTTTGCTGATGAAGGCTAGTCGCCGCAGCGTCCTTTGTTTTACGTAACTGTGTTCTAAAAAGCTACATTACTTCGTATAAATATACGTTTCCGCATGAAAATTCGTTAGTTCATACGTGGAAGTTGGTTAGTTAATCATCATATTAGTTACTTAGTCGACGGATCATCCTCATTGCACATCGAACCATTCAGTTCATAAGTGCTCGGATCCCCTCCTCGGTAAATCCTGCAGCTTGTAGCGGCTCACGACACCTGTTCTGTGCTGGTTTATTAATCTTCGTTGGCTTCCTGCATGGTGTTCTTGATTGGCCACACCTCTTTTAACTTGCTGTTCTGGCAGTCTGACCCTAGTTTTAGATTCACAGACATCTGCCCTGATGATAAACGTGGACTGTCATGGCCCACTTTCTCAAACGGACACCAGAGTCTAGGATCAGATCTGTATTCTTGTCCTGATTATACAATGAGGCCAAGCCATCCAGGTGGTTGGTTATCTATGTTGGTTGGTTATTGCATGACACACATTCACAGGCGTCGATGGACACTCATAGAGTTATAGAAGAGAAGTAGCGCTATTCCGTGCGATTGAGTCATGTTTGAAGAATTATTTTACTAAGACAAGCTAGTCTCTAACGTCTGAAACCTCTAGACAGTGAAATGGGTTGAACTTCAGTAGCGCCTCTTTTTTCCGAAAACCACGAACCTACGGATCTTGTTAGGACATGACTTGATGAGTTTAAATATCTGGACGCTTAACAGTGAAGGGAGTTACCTATTTTTGGTTTGAAACTCAGTCGCAGTATATTGCTTTAACGCTCGGAGTCGTGAGTTAGGTAGGGCATAATCATGGTTGGCCTTACGGTCGTGGGTTGGAATCCACATTGGGGCGGAGTTTTAATATTGACATGTTCTCCCAGATCCACCTATCTTAAAATGGATAGCAAAAATTGTCTTAGGAAGTAAAGGCGGTCGGTGTTATACTGATCACTTCAATCATCGAGTTCCGATTGGTCCATAAAACTAGGGGTCTAGCCTCATATGCCCAGTGCACCTTAAGGGTTCTTGACCTTTCCCTTATAATCAGAATTATTGTTCTTATTGTGCTTGAACTATGTTATAAATGAACGTTTAAAGGGAAATCTCTAGGCTGTTGCGTTAGATTGAAAAACGATAATCATTAAACGTATCGAGGAAGGCAAACTGGGACTGGCCGAATGCAAAAATTCTTTCGCAGTACTGTAACACCGATTAAACGTAAACCTTCTTCCTCTTTTTTTTTTAAAACCTTCTTCCTCTTCTTTGTCGGCTTCGGCGCCGTGGTCATCTTCTTCTTTCCATTGTCCCTGTCAGCTTCGGTTAGAAAGAGCATTTTGGACAAGGCCCTTGTTTAAGCAATGTGCATAGTGTTGTTCGCTGTGTCTGCAGCAAGCTTACCGAAGTAAAATGTGGTTCGTTGTGAATAATACTATAGTTATGTGAAAATGTAGTTTTGTTACTGATACCCAGATACTCTTACAGGTCTGTATATATTAGATGATCACTGCTCAACCCCTGTTTGCCAAACAATATCCCATTTCGTAAAACAGTGTCCACAATTAATATTCTAACCATTGTTTGCGCAACAAACTCTACGCTTCCACTAGTTATGTAGTTTTTGACGACAGCAGTGCGGTAAATACTTCGTCAACTGGTAACAGAAAGTACTTCAACTTGCGACTGACATACCCAGGCTTGAGCTTATAGTGGCGTACCTTCGACGGATACCTGTATTTTGACCTTACTGTTAGATGGTAGGGAAAAACAATCATTGTTGAAGGTTATGTGCGGCATCTTAAATTCTAAATATCCACACGCATATGGAAGCTTCTTTAGAACTGTGCATGCTGATACTGTTATCTGTGAACTTACCTCCGGCTACGAGTATCAGTGGAATAACGACAGGGGATCAACGACCTCTTGTTGATGGCGATCGTTAGCGACACCAGTAATTTCTAGCTTTATGCCAAGTCGTGACTGAAGTTCATGACGCGAAAAACAGAAGGGGCAGAACTCTCGGTCAGAAACATAGATATAACTAAGAAACTAGCGGATCACGTCAGTTTTGTTTATCAATAGTTACGGCAGTCGGATCATGGATTCCCACAGGGAAACAGCACATTGAAATTGTCCAGACCTTGGAAAAGAATATTGAAGAGCAGGACGACATCATTATGGCCAATATAGATGGCAAAGGACAACGTCCAAAGTAGGAAGGATATAGGAGCCTGAAAAGAATAGAACGAAGGCAACAGATCCAAACGAGACTAGATATATTACGGCAAGGTCAATTAGAAGGGCTAGTGTTTCGACGATTGATTACTCGTATGTCATCATCATGTTTATGTTTGAAAATTACACGAGAAATGATTTATTTGCCGATCTTCAGTCCTTTTGATTGCCGTTAAGTTTTCCTGCTTCAAGTTTGTTGAAAGAGTGTCACACCCTGGACACCTTATCTGTTAAATAGTTTTGATTGAAGTTCGTTAAGACATTCTTCAGCACTTTATATCTGTATTGTAAGTAAAGTAATGAGAAGACATGTTGAAGTAACGAGGAACTACATAATAATGAGGCTGTAGCGTCTTTTTACAGCTAGTAAGTAGACTTGCTCTTGGTTGATTGAATCTTGTAGCTAAAGTTGTCTTTGAAATGGGGTATCCACCAAGCCTTCTTAGTCGCCTCTTACGATATGTATGCTGGGTAGCATTTTTACTATTATTTGCTTTATTGAAGGGTCCCGACCTAGCCTAGGAGCATCTTCAGAATTATCAACTGGGATATTAGAAGTATGTTTGATTTAACCCAGACAACATAAGTGCTAGGTGAAATGGAATATAAAATGTGTATTGTAGGATAACACGAAACAAATTAGAATGGAACAGAATACATTTTCTGTAACTAGAGATTCCTTTCTCTTGAATCCACAGAATAAAACGGAGACCTAAACACACGACTACAAGAAAGAGGGAGACGAATAATATGAGGAGGACACAGTGGGAGATGCAGGATATGGCATAATATTCGAGGGAGAGTCTGGCTTTGGTTGGTTGGGGCCTTTTATCCTTTGAGAAGAAGAAGAAGAAGAAGAAGAAGAAGAAGAAGAAGAAGAAGACGAAGAAGAAGAAGAAGAAGAAGAAGAAGAAGAAGAAGAAGAAGAAGAACAGAATATTATTAATTCAAAGAATGGTAGCATTGTTCCACCCACGCATGTCGTATAGAACACATATTCAGCACGATATATCATTTCCCTGATCTATTTCTTTTCTGCCGGTCTCTCTGGCCGAGGGGTTACAACACTTTCTCCGTAATCCCGTTTATCACGCAGAGTCTCGTAGCGGGCGAGAACTGGGAGCGGTTCGTCCCCCGCTGGTGACTTGCGGGATAACTGAGCCGGCAGCTCAGAAAGCAATGGCAAACTACTGAGTGTAATCTTGCCAAGAAATCAACATACAGCTGAAAGATGCTGATGTTGACAGCGATGTCCTGTAAAGGATATGTAAAAAAAAAAAAAAAAAATTCTTTTCTAGATCTGTAGTCGCACGTTTAACGATGTGCTTTCAACAGGCTAATATCAAGTATGATCCCGCCGACCACCGCACGACAGATAGTGTTGGCTGTTCTATAGCATTATGTTTCAAGTTTTTACGGTCAATATTATTGACTTTTAACTGTATACAAGAGACAACATTGCAGATATAGACAATACAATTCAAGCGAACGAAAGAAGAACTGACTTTGACACGGCATTTATTGATTACTGCTTTGTAAAATTCTGACATTGAGTGTCATCTTGCTAACTGAACACATCATCTATCGTTTGTTCTGTACAGTACAATCGTCTTTGCAACTTGTATAGAATTTAACTTTATTCTGCCTAGCTTGTTGCTATATATAAATAAACATTCTCCAGTTAATTTAACAGCTGTCTGTGACTGAGGGAGTTGAAAGCAGCAACTAAGAAAGGGACATGTATAGACACAAATAGGGCTGCTGCAACAACTGAAGGAGTTCAGGAAACTCAAAAGAATCGGGCAAATAAGAACAGACTTATCATACAAAGAGCGGGCGTATTAGTGTGGTTGCTAGGGGGTTACTCTGATGACGAGGTTTAAACCCTGCGTTCCTCGTCCACTAACATGAGTGAAAAAAACTGGCCACGTATTCCTCCTGCATTCTGGCCTATACATTGTGACGGTCCTAGCACGTCACAAACTCATAGCAGACTCCTGTTTTGGAAAGATAAGACATGTTGCTGGGTAAAGTTCAAACGGTATATCATATCACACCTTGATTTTTCGCTTGTTTTTCTTTGCAAAGTCTTCAGAGATGAGAAAAACACGAGAGATACACATGGATGATCTTAAATTAAGAATTGTCATTTCATTTGCAATTTGGGTAGGATAGGCGTGTGCATGAGATAGTCCCTCGATGTGAGAGGCAGCCAAACACTTTTTGTATAACATGCTGGGCCTACTTGGTTTCTGTGTCTAGCTCGAATATGACTTTTGCAAGTCGGCTCTACATCTCATTTCCTTCTGGCCAACCAGGAGATATCGAGTTATTTCCTTGATGTATTTTCATAATTTTTGTCCAAGTCGGATATACTGAGCCACAAGCTTGACGAAACAGTGCAAGGCAACTAAATAAATGGTGTCAACACGTGATATATCAGTATTGTGAACATCACATGGCGGCCGTTTTGTAGCCAGAAACAATCTGCTATCATTGATGTGGAAATGCACCAAATATGAATCGCTAGTGAGCGCTTGCCGGTCTCTCTGGCCGAGGGGTTACAACACTTTCTCCGTAATCCCGTTTATCACGCAGAGTCTCGTTGCGGGCGAGAGCTGGGAGCAGTTCGACCCCGCTGGTGACTTGCGGGATAACTGAGCCGGCCGCTCAGAAAGCAATGGTAAACTACTGAGCGTAATCTTGCCAAGAGATCAACAGACAGCTGAAAGATGCTGCCGCTGACAGCGATGTCCAGTAAAGGATATGCGAATAAAAAATAAAAAAAAGTGAGCGCTTGAAGCCTTACACATATCAACATTCGCATCCTGTGCTGTTTCTTTGACACCAGGGGTAGGGAACCTTTTTTCTTCTGCCAAGGGCCATTTGGTTATTTATAACACAATTCACGGGCCATACGAAATTATCAGCTTAAAAATTAGCCTGCTATGTTTGGTCAGATAATTAAGTCACCCCTTATATGATTCCCAGTCTCCGTGGCGAAGGTGTTACGGACGGGATTAGTAATCCCGTATACCCGGGTTCGAAACACAGTGGTGCTGGTTTTTTGGAAAAAAGGTATAGGTGCCGGTCGTTCAGAAAGCAATGGCAAACTTTTTTTCCCCGTATATCCTTTACAGGACGTTGCAGTCAGCACCAGCATGTTTCAGCCGCCGTTGATGTCTTGGCAAGTTTAACGTTCAGTAATACAAATTACTGGACGTAAAACTTGCCCAGGAATCACGAACAGCCAAAATGCTGGGGTTGACTACTATGTACGTCATGTGAAGGACATGCAGCTACGGTTTTTTTTTTTTTTAAATGTGATGCAGGGCATTTCCTCACTTTGTGAGGTGTGTTCCCATTTCCACAGCTTTACCGCAGTTCCACCAAATGTTATTCATATGTTTTGGTGAGGTGTGTGATGTTAGCTGGTATTGATGATGTTGCTACTCGCAACTGATTTTCTAAGTTTGCGTTGGTCAGTCTAGACCGCAGTCGACTGTGCTATGATACGTTTTGGTAAGAACTGCTCGCTGCAGTAAATTGTTTCAAACACTAATGCATATTTCAAAGCATGCCTCATCAACGTGGGAAATTCATCATTGCCTATGTAACATTTATAGAACTCAAGCAGTGGAAGGTTGATATACCTAGCTTTCAACTCACCATCGCTTTGCAGCTGAATGATGTCATGTAGTTGGTTATCAGGCACATCAGCTTGTTCCACATTGAACGGTGTGGCAAAGATGCTCGGTTCCATTTGTTTACTTTTCACGTACATAAATATTGCTTGTCTTTAATAAATACGTTATTATGATTAACGTTATGTAAATTTATCTATATATATAAAAGACGATGTATGTATGTGTGTCTGTAGGGATGTATTTGATGCATTCGATAACGGTCCATCCGATTGAGATGAAATTTTCTACATTTATTCTTTTCATTCCTGTGCAGCCAACTGTCATAATTTGTTAGTGCACTAACTATTTACTTACTAAAATTTAATATTTAAATTAACATTATCATTTATATATAGCGAGGGGACTTAGCTTAAGAAAAGTTATTTCAAGAAGCATAACTTTTAATATCATTGCTATATATTTTATATATAGATTGTTGCATTGTTTTCAAAGATTTATAAACTCTTTGTCTACAGTTATTTACAGGCATATGAGTTATAATAAATAATGATATAATCTTTAAGGCATTTTCAAAGTTTTCATAAAAATAATGCATCTATTTAAATAGTGAAAATTTTCTAACTCATCTTTTTATTTTTCTTCAACAGCACATTAATTATTTTTAACATTCGCATATGTATGGCGCGTTACACCCACGTTGAGTATTTATGATGCCGATGTTAAACATTTCCTCAACGAGTCATGCATTTTAATGCTTATTGTTCTTTTGTTGTCAAAGAATTGCTTCATAAGAGATGTTGAATGAAAGAATGTATGAGAGGAAATAGAGAAGAAGGGCAGAATGTAGGACAGGCCTGCGTGCCCAATTCTTAACCCTTTTAAAATAAAGATTTTCGTTCGTTAAAAAAAAAAGTAATTTTTTGTGAGAGAAAGTTAGTTGCATATCGTTTGCAGTACTCTGCAATCAACCCACCGCCCGTGATTGGCTGTTCGTGATATCTTGGTTAGTTTACTTTAGATAGATCTCTTCCAATCATATTTTCTACTATCAATCTATCTATTCTTCTATTCTATCTATATTTTTAACGGGAACGGGCCGAACATAGATAGATAGATAAACAGACAGACAGACAGACAGTCGGGAACGGGAACGGGAGCTTATATGACTACTTATATGAATTAAATGAGATGCTCCCCACCAGGAACTGGGCGAAGCCGGGCCGGGTCAGACAGATAGACAGACAGACAGATAGTCGGGAACGGGAACGGGAGCTTATATGACTACTTATATGAATTAAATGAAATGCTCCCCTCCAGGGGCTGGGCGAAGCCGGGCCGCGTCAAACAGACGGACGGACGGACCTACCGACCGACCGACCGATCGACAGACAGACAGACAGACAGATCCCCGCTAGGGGCTGGGCGAAGCCGGGCCGGGTCAGCTAGTGTTGCTATAAAAATAGCTCTTAGACTTATTGAATTTTAAGTCCCGTCTGCCGGCGCCTTGGCAAGGGCAGACTAAATGATTTCGCGATGCACACATGCTAAATGTGCCCAGACACATCTTGTATTATACTTGTGTTATCTTGTTTCTGTTCACCTTGCGTGGGTCGTTGATTGTACTTCTGTTAATGTGCAATTGTAAGTACGAATTTCAAGTCCTTTGTCGTGTCTCTTATTTAGGCCAGGTGAACCCGGAACTATCGTTCTCCCTGACCTAGAGTTTGCGATTTTTTCCCGTTTATCCATGTGAGCAAACGTAGCTGCGCGAGAATCGGTAGCGGTTCTCGCCGCGCCCTTTATTTACGGGATATGTGGGCCGGTCGCTCAGAAAGTAATGGCAAACTACTGAGCGTAATCTTGCCAAGAAATCAACAACAGCGGTAAAATGCTGGTGTTGACAGCGATGTCCTCAGATGGGATTTGCGGGGGTGGGGGTGGGGGAACCCGGAATTAAGGAGCGGCTGACCGAGTGGCTAGATTGCCCTATTCTCCTTTGGGTGACGCGGGTTCGAATCCTCAGTAAGGTGTGGATTTTTGTTTTTGTGTCGGGGGCAAAAAGAAAACTCTAACCTGCACAGTTCGCGGCGACTGCATTAACCAGGCGGCCTTAATTCCTCAGGCTCAAGACACCCCCCCCCCCCACCACCCATCCCCCACCCGCCATACACCGGAATGTACTATATTGGCAGTAAATGGCAGTTAAATGAAGGAACCTGGAACATAATAAAAACAATGCCGTAAGCTGCGAAGACGGTGATAGTGGTAGAGTTGTGTCTTACAGCTAGGTAATGAAATAACATCGTCATCATCATTTACCAGGCCGATAAGCCTGTGTGGTCATGGTTCACATTCTTTCATGATTCTTAGGTCGTCTGTATTCTTTCCCGATATTGTCATGTTTCCAAGCCAACCACGTATTTACCTTTTTGACTTCCTCTTGCTCTTTTCCGTATGACGTTTGCCAATTGTCTCTCAGTTTTCACGTTTATTGCTTCTCCTAGCGTCCCCCACCATGAATGCTATAACAAACATTACCTCACCACCACCACCACCACCACCACCACCACCACCACCGCCACCGCCGCCGCCGCCGCCGCCGCCGCCGTCGTCGTCGTCGTCGTCGTCGTCCTTGTCGTCGTTATCGTTCTTGTCTTCTCCTTCTTCTCGTCCTCCCCAACCTCCTATTCCTTCTCCTTTGTTTGCCATGAAAAGGGCGTCGATTGTCTGATTCACATACTCTGTTTTCAGGCCACCTGAGTTATTTGCATTGTTCTACCGACCTCTGAGTGGTATTGTTTTGCATCTCGACTTATCTTCCGTCTTCGATCAAAAGTCTCTCTCTCTCTCTCTCTCTCTCTCTCTCTCTCTCTCTCTCTCTCTCTCTCTCTCTCTCTCTCTCTCTCTCTCTCTCTCTCGCTCCGTATCCATGACGCAAGAAGTCAAGCTGTTAATCATTGACTACATTAATCTTTTCTGCCGCTTCTTCAGTCTCTTTGATTTCACCAAGAATTGACACTCATTGATCTTGGATGAAATGCTAGATACGAGTAATTCGCCTGCCATTTATTGAGATGCATATGCAATCTCTTAGAGCAGTATAGAATGCTAGCGTTTGACTACTACACTTCTTTTAGTAATCAGTTCTCGTTGTTAACTGCTGGCAGACCTGAATGAATAGAGCTAGCAAACCAGAAGTCGACACTATAGACCAAACACTATTCTGTGCAAAGTGACAGTACTAGTGACTCCAGGGAGAGTTCTTTTTCTTATACCTATAACTGCCCTGGTTACACTATCAGCCATCTCATGTCAGGCTTTCTTCACTGAAGGTGTGTTTGTGAATGGTTGGATTTTGTACCTGTTTTCTACAGGAATGAGTAACTAGATCCAACGAATCCTCCTTAGTTGCCTCTTACGACACACTTGTTAAATTACGGTAAACTACACCCATACACCTCTATTTTGGTGAAGCTATCCTTGAAGAATAGCCTTTAGCAAGATGAAAAATATTCTGACCAATAAAAAGATGTCAATTGTAACGAGAAAAAGAGTGTTGAGGGGATACATAGAGCCTGTTCTTTTGTATGGATGTGAAACTTGGACAATGTGCAGTCAAGCTGAAAAAACATCTGATGGCTGCAGAAATGTGGTTTCTGAGGAAAATGCAAAGAATACCATGGACAGACAGATAAAACCAATGACCAAGTACTACAGAAGACAAATGAAAATCGTAAATTGATTAGAGAAATTAGACGTAGACAGTCAAATTTTTTGGACATGTTATGAGAAGAAATGTATTGGAAAACTTAGTGACAACTGGCAAGATCGAAGGGAACAGACCAAGAGGAAGACCGAGAGGAAAATACCTGGATGGCTTGGCCACATGGCATGGACGAGACAGGAACACTGAGCTGATCCACGACGCTGGTGATCGAGTGAAATGGCGAGTCATGACCGCCCACGCTTTCCGGCATGGCACATGATTGATTGATAACGGACGACGCTTAGCGAGAGACAGAAGTTAGAATTAAAATCGTGATGGTAAAGATGGGAGGCATCAACATTTAAACAACAAACAAACTAAATCCTGTCTTCAAAAAATATATAACTTGATACGTGAAAAAATGGACAATGTGACAGCGGGGAAAGGCAAACAGATTAGAGATATTAATGATAATACAAGGAGACTTGACAATGTTGGGTCGGCTATACACTCGAAACACTCGCATCTCAACACCATAAAATACGATTCCCAAAAGACAACTACAAGAAACATACATGATTCATGATAGGCTAAAATAAGAAAGAAGAAACTAAAGCAAATGGGATATAGTCTAACGGGCAATAAACTACGCTACAAAAAAAAAAAAAAAAAACAATTGCGATAAGAGAAACCAATAGAAACATGTGTACTGAATACTTATAATAGAATAGAGTATTTCCATTTGCAATGAGGAGACTTGTTCGGGAAAATCAGAAATTAACAGCCAAATCAAGACCATAATTATATTTAATAAATGATAGAAATGACAATACTTTAACAGAAAGTAAAGATATACTAGTAAAGTTGGAGGAGTTATGTGGGGAAATGCACAAAGATACGACAAAGAGCCCGGCTAAAGTACAGGAAAGTGAAGAGAAATACCAGATCTGTATTAGAGGAAATACGATCAGCAGTAAAGTTTGAAGAAAGGGAAGTCACTAGCCTGTGACGATATTCCATCAGAACTGATCCAGGCAGGAGAATCCATCGTCTGCATCTATTATGTACAATGTGTAATGATCATCTGGGACAGTACTTTTTGTCCCTGCGGATCTTTTCTCTTTCTGTAGTGAAGTAATAATAAGAGACATCAACGAGAGACCAGGAATACGAGTTGAATGTTTTAATATTAATAATCTACGCCATTAATATTGACACAGTATTAATCGCTGAAAACGCAGGAGTTCTGGTTGACATTGTAGTAATAGAGAGTGAAAAAAGCCCACTCTCCTTGAAGCAAGAGAAAATAATTGTTATCTCAAAGAAAAGATAACGCTAACGTGTGGTATAACAGTAGACGGGAAAATGCTTCAAAAAGTTACTAAATATCAAATATCTGGGAGAAATAGTATCAGATGAAAGATGCGTGATAGGGATTAAGGGCAGTAAATGAAAAGTATTTTATACAATAAGTCACTATCAATGAATGTTGAAAAGAAAGTGCTAACGTGTTATATAGAACCTGTTCTGTTGTGTGGCAGTGAATCATGGAATGTGAACGGACCATTTAGAACGCGATTGGTGCATGCAATATGTGGTTACTGAGACGAATGTTCAAATATCTTGGACAGTCATAGTAGCTTACAACCATTGTCTGGAAGCGGTTAATGAAAGTAGAGCGTTATATACAATTACAAGAACGAGAACAAATTCAAGTAGAATATTATATACAAATATAAACAGGAGAGAAGCAGCGTTCTTTGGTCGTGTAATAGGATGAGGGCACTGGAAAACATGGAGATGATTGCACAGATCAGCAGTAGAAGAGGCAGGTGCAGAAAGAGACAAAAATATGCTGGATGGACATTCATGGTGGATTGATTGATTGATTGATTGATCTAGGAACCCACATAACAGCATTCGGGGCATTCCTATAGGCGCTCCGTCCCCATCCTCAGCAGCCAGCGAAGAGTTCCAACACCAATAGTACCAGTAGCAATTTGATTATATTTCCGTCTCGCCTTTCCTCTGAGCGTCGAGTGTCGGCCAGATCCCCTCGTCACTCCTCGCTGCCTCATTCTTGCCAGACCATGATGATCCATATGTGTATATAATCACATCACCCGAGGGAGCATTATCCTGAATTAGTTGCTGGATTTCCACTTCCGTGGCCCCTGCTGGCCACTCCCTGCACTCTCGGCTAAAAGTGATTATAACTCTGCACAAGTCTGAATGCTCCGCTGGCACTCTGACCCACTCCTCTCCTCGCCTAATGTTCTCCAAGATGCACACATGTCTGATCGTATCCTCCGCCTGAGCCATCCATGATTTCCCTCTTATCAGTCGCTGACCCTTAACTGTGTCCAGCGCCTCATGCAAAGGGTGGTCTGTGTCTGCAGCTACTGAGGTATGCCTTCGCCTGCATCACCTTGAACCTACCTGCAACTGTCGGCAAACCAAGGATGTAACGCATACACACTACTGGGGTGTCTCTGGTGCATCCCAGAATGACCCGCATAGCTTCGTTCTGTATGCGCTCTAACTTCACCAGCTGACTCTTTGAGACAGTGAGCAGTCCTAGTCCATAATCAATCACTGAGAGGATCAAGTGCTGGCATAGTGTGGAAAGCATTCTCTGCTCTGTGTCCATTGCAGCCATAGTTTTAAGTGCATTGAGTCCCTTTTGAGACCTTGTCACAACCGTATCCACATGGTCCTTGAAGGACAGGCTCCCGTCAAATGTGATTCCCAGATACTTCAGTTTGTTCTCTCTGTTGATGCTTCTACCATCTATCGCGAGTTTTGGGACATCAGCTCTCACAATCCTGCTGTCCAGAGAGCACCACAAAACAGCCGCCTTTTCCGGGTGGATGACAGCACTCATTTCACTGCACCAGTCAATCACTTTGTCTACTGTCGCGTGTAGCTCATGGGCTGTTTGTACCATATCTCTCCCCTGCCTATATGCAAGAATATCATCTGCAAATGTTAGTATTCTTCCAAGCCCTGGTGCTTCTAGGTTTGCAATCTTGCTCGTATACACGTTAAAGAACACAGTTGAGATTGCAGATCCCTGTGGCAGTCCCGGGGTTAACATATATGGCTCTGAGGTCCATGCACCCAGACGGAGAGCAACCCGACGAGAATACAGGACGGCTGCTGTCCAGTTCACCAACCAGGGATTGACCCCCTTCTCCATCAGTGCGGTCATCAAAATATCATATCCATTCATGATGGAATGGAAAATTACAACCAGTGGAATAGATCCAGAACATCGGCGACCAGGATGGGTGGTGGTGCATGAACGTCTGAGCCTGTTGATAGGACACATGCTGACGATGACGATGATTTATCTTCAGAGAATTACACCACATACCAGTTGTACATTACATATTAGTTCTCTCAGGGACGAACGAACAGTTATAATGAAGAATATGCTTATCCAATAATCGGGCCAACTCTTGTCCGGTTACTCTTGTTGCCTTGGATATTGGAAATATGTCTCTAGTGCGAAATAATTTGCCAGCCTCCTTCTGTGTTTATGATTAGAAACTGAATTATCGCACCAAATGTTCCTCGCATCCTCATATGTTTCTGTTCCATCACGAGACAAATGACCTAATCAGGTGGTTTCTCCCTCCAGGTGCATTTCGCTGGCGCTCCCCCTTTTCCGTTGTGTTGGGTCATTTATCTTTCGGCCACTCCTTAGTGGTAAAATAGCTGTCATGAGTGTTTCGCAATTGAATCATTGTCCTCCCTTTTCATCATTGTTACGATGGGGAAACGTGATGTGGCTTGAGTTTAAACTAAGTGGGGGATTGTACGCAACATAAACATTTTAAGTACAAATAGCGTACATGTTTACACTACACACACGCGCGCGCACACACACACACACGTGTTTCTATACATGTGTGTGTGTGTGTGTGTGTGTGTTTGGGAGGGAGGGGGTGGAAGGAAAGAAAACGGGCAGACAGTAAGGAAGGAAGGAAAGAAGGTGTGTCAAGAGATAGATATATGTCTACAAGAACACTTTTGACAGCGTACAACATGAACGATTAATTGCATGCTGTCAAGATATAGGACTAGACGGAAAGGACATCAGACTTATTAGTAACCTGTACAGGGAACAAGTGGCGTCAATTAGATACGGAAATAATTACTCATCGCCCATAGAGTTAAAAAGTTGAGTACGGCAGGGATGCGTGTTGTCCCCAAGCTTTTTAAACTTCTACACAGATATACTTTTTAAACAAGTTGGAGAACTGCCTAGATCTAACATTGATAGATGAATCATAAATAATCTTAGGTATGCTGATGATACGGTATTACTAGCAGAAAGCGAGCAAGGGTTACAAAAAACCTAGTGGAACAAGTAAACAAGCATAGTGCAGAATGTGGCTTAGATATTAATATCCTAAATACGAAAACTATGATACTTAGCAGTGGAAAGGAGAGGCCACCAATGAACGTTACAGTAAACGGGGAGATACTAGAAGAAGTAACAGACTTCTATCTTGGACATGTAATAATGTCAGAAGTAAAACAGAAATCAAAAAGAGAATAGAAATGGCCAAAAATGTTTTCAACATTATGAAATCAGTATTGACATCTAGAGAGATTTAACAACGCATTAAAAGTGAGAATTGTAAAATGTTATACATATTCAACACTGCCATATGACGCGGAAGCCTTTACAGCGAACAAGCAATTGAAAAGTCGAATAGAGGCACTGGAGATGTAGATATACAGAAGAATATGTCGTATTTCATGGAAACAAAAACAGTCAAATACAGAGGTTCTAGAAAAAAACTGGAAATGAAAAGAGAGTTGATTAACCAAAAATGGCCAAATGAAATAGTTAAGTTGCGTTGAGTTAAGAATCGACATCACTGCACTCAGGACATTCCCATACGTACTCCGTCCCCTAGTTAAACAGCCAGCGAAGAGTCATACTACTAATCGTCCCACCGCTATCTGATTTAAAGTTCTCCTGGTTTTCCCTCTCAGTTTTGGGATTCTTCCAGAACCCCTGCCGATCCCTCGCAGTCTCATTCTTTCCACATACGGGTTCTCAATCTATTCCTCCGCCTTCTCCACCTGATCCCGCAAGCACACGACCACCTCCCCCTTATCCATAGGCAATCTATCACCAAGAGGTGCATTCCCTGCCAGCCTATCAGCCTGTTTATCCCCCGCACCCCCCCCCCCCCCCCCCACATGACCAGTAAAATTGTTAAAAGACATACAAACCACACTGGATGGTAAGGTTGAAGGCAAGCTTACAAGAGGTAGACAACGATACAAGTGGGAGGAAAATATCAAACGATGGGCGAACAGAGACTATGTTGATTCATTGCAGCCAGCCTTCATTGTGGAGACGGCACCTGATAGATTGAAAGAGACAAATAGCTACAGATAGAGAGAGAGAGAGAGAGAGAGAGAGAGAGAGAGAGAGAGAGAGAGAGAGAGCACATGAGTGGTAACCGCGCATATGCACATCTGATGATGTAGTAGAGAATGCAACAATAGACCACCACATTGGCAGCATATCTTTACGAGAAGAAGGCGATGCCGTTTTGTGCAACACCCAGTGTAACAGTATAACTGTTTCAAATGTCAGCAGTGATGGGGTGCAAATGACTCGTTGATTCTCTTCTCTTTCGAGGCCAGGAGAAAGCTGACTCATGTCTAGCAGTGTTTACGCGGAAAGGGTGGCGGCGGTCATACGGGAGTTTGAATATATTAGTTTGTTATTATATTCTGTGTCTGTCTGTTGTCTTTGTGCCTGACCACCCGTCACTGTGTAGTATGTGGCTACTTATTTGTCGAGTTGTCTGAGTGCTGTATTGTCGAGCTGTCTGAGTGCTGTATTGTCGAGCTGTCTACTCACTCGCTAGTCTACTGCTCCCTGGTCTGTTTATGTATAGGTTTGTCACTCTTCCTCTGTGTGTTTATACGTTTATCGTGTTTATCTTATCTGTATGTACGTCTCAGTCTCCATGATGCCCTCAGTGTGTGCATCTGTATATTGATCTTTTAACAAACAAAAAGTCGCTTAAAAGTCGACTGGGTCGACTCCATTGCACCGAGTTTTTATCCCAAATGGCTCAGTCTCTTTCCGCAGCGTGGAAAGCGTCGCACAAAGCACGAACTCCGTAGCTACAGCGACGACCCGAGGGAGTCTTAAAAAATACACTCGTGCACCGAAGGACGCGGCCCGGGTTCGAACCCACAACCTTCGGAGCCCGAGTCAGACGGCTTGACCACTTCGCCACGGAGACTCCTGATCTTTTAATACATACAAGCATCAACTCATGTTTTACCTTATATCTATCCGTTCCTAATTGTCTCGTGTCTGTCTGTCAATCTTCTTTCACATACCCTTTCGCTTGTCCTGTCTGCCTTATTTGTCTGTCTTTCTGCCACTCAGCCTATCAGCCTATGTATCTGTTGATCATTCCACGCCCATTCATATACCCTCTAACTAGTTTGTTTTATCGCTCTTTTCCTTCCCTAGCATGCACCCTTTTGTCTGTGATCGAGTGCTGCGCCAACATTTGTATTCATATAATGAATTCTTTGCGCCGGTTAGATGTCGATCCGATGACGCCTGACACATGCGTCCTGTTTAATGTTTGCTCCGTATTTCCATTTTTAATTAGACAGCTCGTCTAACAGCATTGCTGCAGATGCTGTTTGTGAAACCTCAGAACAGTAGCTTTGAACTCTTTGGAGTAAATAATGCCATCTTCTTCTTGTTATAGTTCATGCCACTTGGCATTGCTGTCCACACCATTCTGCCACGTGCAATGTCAGGCATTTCTGATCCTGTGTTTCTCCATGCCACGATGTAAAGCTGTCCAGCATCTTCTCTCTTGGCCTCCCCGTGCCTCTCTCCACCTCCAAATGTTCCGTTTTACGACGTACTCCAGCTTTCACCTTCCCATGACACACCCAAAGAATGTGGACTGTCGTCTTCTGATGCGTGTAACCATATTTCTTTGTGAGTTACTTCTTTCAAGATATCTGCATTACTCTTCCTATCCATCCACGGTGTTTTCATAATTCTTCTATAAAACCACACATCTCGTGATTCTTCACTTGTCTGCTAATTGACCATGATTCACTTCCGAACATCGGGATTGGCTCAATATAACTCTTATGAACCCCTTTCCTTTTTTTCCTCCTTTGATTACCAGAGATAAATTGCAGAGAATATTCTTCAACTTGTAAAATCTTTTTAGGCTATTTTACATTTAACTTCCTTAACACATCTTTCACCTGCTGTTATTACCGAAGTACCGAAATACTCCAATACTTGATGTTGCAAGTGCTAAGACAAACATCTGTGGGGGAATACCACTCAGAATTCTGTATAGTTTTCATTTTCTTCTTCAGCGACAACGTTTGCTATGTCTCTTCCGGAATGGGTCACAAACAAACGGTTCGCTTGAGGTTTTCACCGTTCCTCCAATTTGTCTCGAAGGATCGCTCTCGTGGTCCCGATCCCTGCTCGCCCTCTCCCCGCTCGCTCATCTCTCTCTCTCTCTCTCTCTCTCTCTCTCTCTCTCTCTCTCTCTCTCTCTCTCTCTCTCTCTCTGAACTTCACGTTCGGCTCTAGTAAAGAGCGTCAGTATCTTGTAAACCCCCGGCGAAGGCTGATTTGAAATCAACGTGAACATGTTAGGGGCAGGTGGGGGTACGCAGACTCTGAGCCAGTGTTTTCCAGTAAGAGGAAGTCGGCGTGGCAGATATGTCTAACACGCTCGCCATTAAACTTTCTCTGGTGACCACGACGTACAGTTGGAATTCAATGTTGACAACAACGCTCATTCGCAACAGATGTTGACGTGGGGACGTAAACTACAATTACTGCGAATGTCAGAGTGGGTTTGCCTAATGGCGGGAACACTGACAACAGGGAAAGTGAACCCTCACGCAACACCCAGCCCAATGCACCCCATAGTAGTACTAGCAACTATTAGTAGTAGTAGAAAATGTGTGTACTATGTTCGAGTTCAAAGCGCGCGAACTAAAAAAAAGTAAAGGAGTCTGTGCCGGTGTAGCTACCGTGTTTCCGCGGTAAATTAAAGACTATCCTAAACATAAGCCCTAGGACGATTTTTCAGGATGCTTTTGACATAAGACTTACCCCCAAAATAAGCCCTAGTTAAGTTCGTCAGCTAGAATGGGAGACTTGTTGCCGAATGACCAGTCGGAGTGCAGATGCCACTGGAGCGCACTTGATTTGGAGAGTTGTGACCATGTCCCATAAGAAGATGGCATGACTCTATTTGAATTAATTTTTTTATTTTGTACGTGAATAACTGTACATTGTTGTATCTGAAAAAAAAAGACATCCCCGGAAAATAAGCCCTAGTAGTGCATTTTTTTAAAAGCGAAAATTAATATAAGACCCGGTCTCATTTTCGGTTAAATGCAGTCTTATTTTCGGGGATACACTAGTTTGAGAACTGCTAGCTGGATGTTTGGGGGGGAAAGGAGAGGTGGGGGGGGGGGGTGAATCTGCTGCTGAGTCAATGCTATTTCCACCGTTTATTGAAAGTGGGTGTAACACGGCGACGATCGGTGTCGATAGAGTTCTGACTGGTGTTTGTGAGAAACACTGACAGAGATGAGTTGGGTGGGTATGCTTATACAATGTTTCATGAGGGGTAAGTTAGAGAGAGACAGACAGACAGACAGACAGACAGACAGACAGGTTGGGGGGGGGGGGGGGCATAGATGTTGACTGGACAGTTAAAAATGAAAAAAAAAAAGTCAAGGGAAATAATGAAATATAGCGTTAACAGATTGTGAACGGGAGATGACGTAATGTCATGTGACTTAGCAGATTCCGAGTTAGTGTTTGCGCTAGGGCATCCGTGCCATTGTTGTTGCGTGCTGGCAGTGGCTGACTTGGTCTAAGAACATGTGTTGCCAGCTAAAACGCCATTAGCATTTAAAGCATATTGTCTAATGTTTAAGGGGGCCCACTTCATCAGGGGCCCACTTGCCGTCGGGCCAGCTGACACCCAGACCAGTCCGTCCTGTGTTGGGATAGCTTTGACAGAATACAGACCGCTGCCCAAGCAGTCGCCTCGTGTTGTAGTATAGGTTCTGAGTTAAAACAAATCTACAACCATGGTCAGACTACGAGAACAGCAAGTTAAGAGGGATGTGGCCAGACAATAACACTATGCAGGAAATCAAAGAAAATAAACCAACACAGAACTGGTGTCATGAGCTGCTACACGCTGCGGAATTTACTGAGGAGGGGATCCGAGCACTTATGGATGTAATGATTCATTTGCAATGAGGATGATCTGTCGACTAACTAACTAATTAACTCACTCACTCACTCACTCACTCACTCACTCACTCACTCACTAAAACAACACCCTGAGTCGTCCCTAGGGTTGAACACACGCCTTACGATGTGCGAGGCGGACATTCTGAGCCCATACCCACCAGCTTCTCTGATTCTGGGTTTGAGGGTAAAACATTTAACAGGTATTGGTAAACACCCATCGAAGGTGTGTGGGCGAGCTATTCGGATACTGGTGCTGTATTCCTGGCAACATCAGTTTTGCTACAGTTCATCATCATCCTCATCACCAACATCATGTTTAAGAAAAATATGGAAAGCTATGGGAACCCAAATGTTGGAACTTGCCATCTTCCAATGACGACAGCACCCCAATGTGCACTTCAACCTGTGACCTATGCTGGTTAATACCATTTTCTGAGATCTGTTGTGCTATCAAACGCCTGGGTACAAATTCTGTTCAAATTCCGTAATTGTAGCTTCAGGTTGATGATAGGCCTGGTTTTTAATACCACCTTTTTTCTAGTTTATATAACTGATCATGCGATGAAGTAGTTTCCTTCATACGTCACATGGTAAAGACAGGGTCGTATCCTGTTGTGCTGATTTCTATGTAGATTAACCCTGTTCTAATTTTTGCTTCATTTCCACGTGTTCTTTGAGAACGATTTAATACCAGTGAATGTAATTCTCTTCTTATTTGAATATCAGCAAATATTCTTCAAGTAATGTCGACGATACAGTGAGGTGGAATCTCAGTGTTATATAGCTACGCCTGGTTGTCCCCTGCCGTCAATTTCGGTATGTTTGTTTGATTTACTGCCGTTTTATAACGTGTAATAATTTTTGTTTATAGCCCCATTGGTTTGATGGGGATCCGGGACACCTCGACATTTTCCGTTTCATGTTTTCGTATTACACTCGTTTTAACTGTTCATGTTTGGAAAACATGACAGTCAGAAATGGATTGGATACTTCCACTTCTCTTCCTCCTTTGCCTCCTTCTTCGTGTATTCACATCTTTTCGAATTTGATTTCGTTTCCACGGACAAACTTGGCGGTTGTTCTTTAAGAACTGTTCATTTCTGACTAGGAGTCGCGGAAGCGCAGTAGCTACATGCTTGCCTGTCTGTCCAGAGCCATGTGTTCGAACCCCATCGTGGCTGGGACTTTAAAATTGATGTGGGTTCCCAGGTCGACCCAAACGAAAATGAATACCAGGAAATGTTCTGGGAACTAAGGACGACCAGACTGATATGTACCACATCACCCACCGAGTGCCCAGTTGTCTGTGAAAAGTATGGTGCTAACATTGTATGCCCAACACGCCTCAAGGCGTGAAATAGAGAAGTTTTATAATATCTCGCTGATCTGACTGGGCTGTCTAGGCGAGCGCAACTTCAGAAAGTATTGTATAGATCACATTTAATTACAGATATATGGCCTTGCCATGGCAGACTGTTTACACATATTTTAGGGGTACATTATTACCATTTTGAACTTGCACAAGTGACCTTGAAGTTTGGTGTAACCCGTTCTCCGTGTCAATACGTTTGCTTAAGTTGAAAGTGTTAGTTTTTATTGCCTCCTGTTTTTCTAAATTACATACGACGTTCTTCGGACATAATTTCTTTGTAGAGTAGAGACTTTGATTTCACTCTACATAATGTAGTTTCTGGGGAAAATGCAAGGAATATCAGGGACAGACAGAAAAACCAATGAGCAAGAGGCAAATAGAAACCACAAACTGATTAGAGAAATTAGACGTAGACAGTCAGTTTTTTGTAATTAATTTTTTTTTTTTTGGGGGGGGGGGGCTTGCTATGTGAAGAAGTAAACTAGTGAACTTGGTGACAACTGGCAAGATTGAAGGGAAAAGAACAAGGGGAAGGCAGAGTAGTAAATACCTGGATGGCTTGACCACATGGCATGGTCGGGACGAGAACACAGAGCTGATCTACTTCTCTGGTGATCGTGTAAAGTGGCGAAACATGATCGCCCACGTTTACCGGCATGACACATGATGATGCCGAATGTGTATTACAACATGTTTGGCGTGACTTGACCGATTGTTTAACTAGCCAATGGGCATTCTCAGTGTTTGGGGCAGCTTGTGTGTAGCCATTGCTTGGCTATTTGACTTCACCGTTTCGGAGAACTGTTAAACAGATACGAGGTGGTTTGCTTGTACTCTTGTGTGTCCTCCAGGTGAATCTAACTTTCGTGAGAATATCTCTTTGTTTACGTTGATGGCGGTTCAGTGACGATTGTTATGACTACACATTTTTATTACATCAGCCAAGAAGTCGCGGTATGCGACAATTGCGCAACATATTTTTTGGGGGAATAATAGACTGGTTTGATTATTTCGCCAAGTGGATGGAGAAAATAAAAAGACCCACTTGAAACAAAAGATTGGAAAAGATATGTACAAACCAACGAGTCCTCGTCTAGTACATAACCCCGTGAGTGGGTCTTCTGTGCTCTTCCGTGTTCTACAATGGATGTGTCCACAGTCAAGGTCTTCCACTGCTCTCTCTCTCTCTCTCTCTCTCTCTCTCTCTCTCTCTCTCTCTCTCTCTCTCTCTCTCTCTCTCTCTCTCTCTCTCTCTCTCTCTCTCTCTCTCTCTCTCTATACATCCAACAAGACACATGAGTGTGGCCTTTCGCTAGTGTGCCAATTCAAGACTTTCTTGTGTTTGCCTCTTCGCCGCTTCCTTTCAGCTCTAACCTGAAGAAAGATTTTTCACAAAGGAGTTGCCATAAACAGACATGAAATAGACCTCTTGAATAACTACACACATATTGATTCCGGAATAATCGATTAACTAGCCCTGTCTCTCCCAGCAGAAGTCGGAGTATAGGTATGTTAATTGTTCCCGAGGCGTACTGATTATGAATGCGTCTGTGTCGTCCCCGCCCGTGATCCCGGCCTGTTAGTACCACGAGTGATGTTAGTTCCCGGCTATTTCTTTACATTGCCTGCCTGTCTGTATCGACAAGCCTTTTTTTTTTTTAAAGTTGCATAGCCCTTACAGGACATTGCAGTCAACAGAAGCATTTTTTCAGCTGTTGATGATGTTCTTGGCAAGATTACGATCAGTAGTTTACTATTGCTTTCTGAGCGACCCGACTCACATACCCCGTAAGTAACCAACGCGACGCGATCCGCTGCGAATCTCGCGCAGCTGTGTTCCTCACGTGGATATACGGAATTACGGAGAAAGTCGCCAGAACCTTCGCCTGGGAGACGGCTCTGCAAGCCTATCTGTTACTTATTCATCTGCTGTTCGTATATTGGTAAAGGTGATCATATGAAGTGATACTACGAGCTATACCGACGGTAGCACAGCTACTGGTAGAGTTTCACATGTCGGACAAGTCAAGGGATAGGACTAGACGTAGAGAGACACAAACCTGATGTCAGATGTACTGTGCCACAGGCTTGAATAATAGAGCAACGCTATTCACTAAATGTCCTATGGCGAGTTCTCTTATACAGAAAGCTAGAACGGTGAGAGAGAGAGAGAGAGAGAGAGAGAGAGAGAGAGAGAGAGAGAGAGAGAGAGAGAGAGAGAGAGAGAGAGAGAGAGAGAGAGAGAGAGAGAGTTGCTTTCTTTCCGTTTTGTTTCTTACTGTATTGTCTCATTTCTTTATAGACAGATCTATTCCGCGCTTTACGCATTTTGTAAAACGATTTTGATAACGGCATTAAGTTAACTATGACCGTTCCTTCATTTACTTAACAAATGTATGGTTACTGGGATATTTGTCCCAGGGTTCACACTTTTAGCAATACAGATAATTTGATTTTGAAAACTATTTTTAGTCTTGATAGCGCCCACGGACATTATTATTCAGTTAATGATTTGTGTCTTCTTTTTCTTGTCGCCCGTTCGCCCGGTATTTTTGTTTCTGGACGTGATAGCGTTGTGTCAGTGTACAGCAAAGCTGCGATATTTGCGCCTTTCGGTTGACACATCTGACTTCTGCAGGCGTTTATTGACCGGGTTAGCCGTTCCAGTTAATGGTGTGTATCTTCTTCTTCTGCGTCCATCCGGAGTGTTTTTTTTCAGACGTAATTGCGGTGTGTTTTGTTATGCACCCTTGTGTCAAAACTCTTAGGCCAATACATCCGACTTTTGCGTGCGTTTTTAAAACCAGGTTAGCATTCATGGGGGACTCTCACTTTTGTGGAATCGTCAACAGCCCAGCTGGTCAAGTTACAACGGCCGAAAACTTCAGGGTTCACCCTCAAGGGAAGGCAGTGACAGTCCATGGGCATTTTCCGCCATCCAAGGAGGCTTCCATAATTGCAAGGCCGACACATAGCGCTCTGGTGCTGGGCTCACCCAAGGAATCGCCACGTCCTGCACACGGCTGCTTTAATTCCTCACTTCCATGTATTGGGCATTTCGTTCGTCACGGGCCGTCCCCGCACAAGCCAGGGACGGTCAGTCTAATGATGTGTATGAAACTATGTGGGTTGAATTACCAAATAGGGCATCGTGTTACCGCCCTTGAATCAAGGTATATCATAGCTGTTTTAGTGGCTTCGAACAGCCAGCGACAGTGGAATTAAATAAATAGCTGGCTATGGGGCTTAAACCTTGACTTCTGGTTCAGAAAGCAAAGGCAAACTTCTTGATCCTCTTTTGAAGGCTACTTCCCGGTGGGGCATAGCTCTTAATCAGCTCACCCCAAGCGCCTCCCACCCGTTCCAACTTTAGCTATCCCATGTAATTCTGTCCACGCCCTTCCCACATTGTTCATTTGTTTCTACTTCTCGTCTCCATGTGATTTTAGGCTTTTCTCTGTTCCAGTTTCCCTGTGCGTTTCAAACTAAGGTTTTTCTAGTTTTACTATTGTAGGGTTTTGTCAGTGTATTACCTAACCGGCGTCCGCGTCTTTTGTTCACCTCTTCATTCATTGGTATTCGTCTCTTATCTATTATTGGTACCTGTCTAGTTCTCTCCAGTAGCAAACTACTGAATGTACAATGTCTTAGAAAATTAACTTGGGGTTGATCGCAACGTCCTGCAAAGGGCATGTAGCATTTTGCGGGCGCGTTATCGTAACTGACAGGGCTATGCTCTGGTCATGTCATGATCACGGTTGGACCAGTGTTCGACGCCTAAGCTCATCGTCTTGCTAAGTGGAGATAACGACTGGTCACTTATTCTTCCGTGCATATAAACCTACAAAATGCGATGACTCTATCACATAACAGACTTATAGAGGGTCAGCTGTGTGTTTTGTGGGTTTTTTTTGGGGGTCGGGGAGTTGTTATTAAAAGATAGCGTACTTTTGAGGCGGTTGATGTTACTTACAGTCAGTTTTTACATTTGGAAATGAATCATGGACAATGACCGCAATATCAAGGAAGTTCATTAAAACCAAAAACTAGCTGTTACAGAAAAATGCTGAATATTCTTTTCATTTCTTTCTTTCTTTCTTTCTTTCTTTCTTTCTTTCTTTCTTTCTTTCTTTCTTTCTTTCTTTCTTTCTTTCTTTCTTTCTTTCTTTCTTCCGGCCTGCCTGCCTACCTGTCTGCCTTACCAAAGTGAGTACTAGACATATTTTTAAAGAGGTTACTGCAGACAACCAGCTAATCACAAATATCAGGAGGGGGGGGGGATCAACATTTTGAGGAACCTTTTGAAGAGAAATACTGGAATATATTGTATCAACTGGAAACATTAAAGGTAAACGAGATAGTGGAAGACGGTGTGAGGAGATCCTTGAAGGCATCTTGGCGTGGACAATATTAGCACATGAATTGATATTAATTTTTTGTACAACACGAGATAGAAAACCATAGTTGTGTCTTGGTCTCTCTCTCTCTCTCTCTCTCTCTCTCTCTCTCTCTCTCTCTCTCTCTCTCTCTCTCTCTCTCTCTCTCTCTCTCTCTCTCTCTCTCTCTCTCTCTCTCTCTGTGTCTTTCACGCATACACATCTACACCCCCTCCCATCTCTTTCAAACCAACTCGCTCACGCACACACTATACAATCTCGTGTATAACACGCTTGCTTGATTTAGCCCTCAGTTGTCTGGTACAAAGGCTACTTACGATGGAAAATTATTTATTTATAGTTCTTTGTTATAATACGCGAGCATGCTCCGTGGCGAAGGAGTTACGTACGCAGTTCGTAATCCCGCATACCGCGTTTGAAACCGATGCGGGCGATTTGGTAGCAGACCGCCTTGTGTTGGATTTTTACGAAATGGTATGGATGCCCGTCGTTCAGAAAGCAACGGCAGACTACTGAACGTCAACTTGCCAAGAGATCACACACAGCAAACAATGCTGGAGTTGACTATGACGTCCTGTAAAAGGCTATGCAACATACTAACTTATAATACACACTCGAGTTTTAGTGTGCAGAAATGAGTACCTTTGTGCGTATTATACTCGAGATTTTACTATCTGTGCGTGTGTGTTTGCGTGCGCGCATAAAACAGCAGGAACTGTTGGGAAAAAATAAGAAGGGTACCTGCCCTAGCGATACGGAGGGTAAACATCAGTAAGATCCAGCAAACAAATTAAAGTAAAAGTTGCGAGACCAATCATACTGCCCGTGGGAACATACGGCTGTCATTAATGGACCATTTCGCAGTCACTAGAGAAGAAAATCGCGGCTTTTGAACTTTAATGTTGCCTAAACAATTCATAGAATGCCGTGAATCAAACAATCTAAAAATAAAAAATAAAAATAAACATAATATCAGATCTGAATCATGGGGGAACGTTGGTTCTGTTAACGCCCGTTGACCAACATCGGGGAAGAAGGAACATTAATGAAGACATGACTCATTAAACTAATAGCGCAGTGCACTCCACATATCAGATTTCTTTGGTAGAGCCATGAAAACACATTTCAAGAGATCATCGGGTGTATATCTACTGTTGTAGATGTCTTTCGTCCACTGGTGTAGATGTCATCACTGTTGTGGATGTCTTTCATTCACTGTTGTAAATGTCTTTAATCCACTGTTGTAAAAGTTTTTTATTCGGTGTTGTAAATGTCTTTCATTTTAATCACTGTTGTAAATGTCTTTCATCCACTTTTATAATGTTTTTCGTCCACTGTTATAAATGGTTTTCATCCACTATTGTAAATGTCTTTCATCCACTATTGTAGATGTTTTTCTATCCGCTGTTGTTAATGTCTTTCTTTAACTGTTTTAGATGACTTTCATCACTGTTGTAGATGACTTTCAACCTTTTTGTTTTGACATTCAAATTGACCACATACTTACAAGCAATCGATTTCAAAACTGTCAATGAAAACAAACCACTACTGGCAACGCTGATCGTATTCTGGTATGAACCTAAGGCCTATCCACGTCAATGCGGAAGCACTAGACTCGAGTTTCGCTCTCGTTTGAGCTCATCAGTAGTGCATATCCTTGACCGGACCCGGAAACAAACCCCGGATCACTGGCGTGTGAAGCGGGTGTGTAAACACTAGGCCACGCGACACACGCTGGACACGTCCAAATTATCACAACAGAACACTACAACGTCACCCATCGTAGGCTGTAGCTCAAGATTTGCCCGATCGCCACGACTGACGTCCGTCAATCGATGTGGGCCCGAACGATCAGGTCTTCTCACTGGCAAGGCACACCAGGCCGCCTAAATTCCAGTGAGCAATAATCAAATTGATTTATTTGGTCGTTTCGGGATTTGAGATTTAAATATTGAGCACAACCCACTACTGGCAAAAAATATCCTATTTCCAGTACACATAATGTCTCTCACTTGCTGTGCGTACTTATGCGCATGCATCCGCGCACACCCACGCGCGCGCACAAACACATGATCAGGCGACGGCTTTTGTTAAGGACATCAGTAGCCTCTGCCAGCTGGGTGTCCGTCAAAGAGATTCGGTGAAAACTGTCAAGTGATTGCGGGTGTGAATGTCAAATCCTTGTATCATCACCACCACCACCACCACCACCATCATCATCATCATCATCATCATCATCATCATCATCATCATCATCATCATCATCATCATCATCATCATCATCATCTTCCACTTTTACCATCAATCATCGTGGTGTGGAATAGTTGATGTTTCAGCGCCCGCTGGGTGGCACTGGATAGTGTCATTCCGTGTGATTGCACAATGTCTGTGATGTCGTCTATCCAATTTCTTCTCGGACATCTTCTTGCTCTTGTATCAGATCTTCTTTGATGTAGGGCCAGTGCTGGTAGTTGATGGTGTTGCATTCTAACAAGATGGCCGAACCATTTGATCTTCTGTCTTTCATTATATGTGGCACAAGGTTTTGATTCCACTGTCTGTCTGATAATATCATGTTTAATCAGTCTCGAATAGTCACATTCGCATCTCTTCTCAGACATATCATCTTGCAGGTATTGATTTTGCATGTAGTAGGATAATGTCCAAGTTTGACGTTGGCATCAAAGGGTTGGTGTGAATGCTATTTATTATCTGTCGTTTTGCGGACATAGGTATGTTTTGATGTTTCAGTATGGGTGATAAGCGCACTTGCTTTTTGACATCTCATTTTGATTTCTCTGTCTATCCTTCCATCTTCTGTGATCATACTTCCTAGACATTTAAATTATTTAACGCAGGCCTGCATGCCGAATGGATAAGAACGCATGTTCTTAACATCCCGTGTGCTGATGCCGAGGTAAACGGTTCAACCCCTACATCGGTTCAACCCCTACACCGGACAGCTGGACTAAAATGCTGACTTGTCGTCCTTGATTTGGGGACGTTAATTACAAGTACCTCTGAAGTTGGAGTGGGTTCGCCTGATGGCGAGGGACATTGTTATAAGGGAAAGCTAATGTAACAGAAGTTGGGTTTTAGTGTTAGGTGGGAAAAGGCTACAGCACGATTGAGCATCGAGATGGAATGGGAGGAGAGATGCTCAAGTCGTGACGTAGTTTGCTGTCAAGAATTAGTTTTACATCTGAACCCAGCCCGAGGAGGCAGGCTGTCAACACGTCTGTATTCTACCATGACTTTGTATCGACCATAACGTTTAATAAAGCTGATTTATAATTACTAGAAGACTCGTTAGTCATCGCTCCATTCTGCACTGTTATATATGAGCGTAAATGGCGCCGCAGACCAGCATCTCGATCTTTGCCGCGGACACAATACGAAGTACGTAAACCGGCTTGTCATGGCGGATTGCTGTGAGATTGGTGAGCAAAAGAATGGATCAATCAACAAGTTTCTCTAGGTCCTTCAAACCAAAAGTCTAAGGCCGGACCATGTTTTTTTAAGAAGTCCAAATTTCAAGGTCAAGATTGTGAGATGGAACCAAATATAGTTGATAGTGAAGGGAAGATGTCTGTTCCACATTTTTGCCATGACGTTCCACACGCAAGTTAAGATTGTACAGGTTCAAGAACCAAGAACAAGAAACTTCCAAACAAATATAAGCAAATAGAGACGTTGATATCAGAGAGCAGTTGTCTACTTCTCGTCAGGAATGAACTAAAGGTCGCAGAGTCCTGACCTTGGAGCTTTTAACGAACAACTAAAATGGATTAACTAGAATGGAGGATCAGCTTCTTGTTGTATGATGAGCGCCACAATAATTCTGGACGATCAGTGAACGTTACCAAATTTTATCCTTGCTCGTTTCCAGAAGGTTGACGCCACTTTGATTTAGACCGAAGCTCCTTGTCAAGTTCGGCTGAAGTACTGTTTTTTTTTTTATCACCGTCGTCCAGTTATGGTTTTGATCGCTATGGCCCAGTAACTACCCAAGTCATTGTTACACAGTCCACTTCGTAAAATTTTGCTGGCCGGGTCATTACAATCGAGCAGTTGTCAAGTCATCTCCGGACTCTGTTGTATGAGAGAGCCGCTTTATCAAATCAGTCAGCCGCTGCTCTACACTGTCGGTGGTTTTGAGAAGCTGACTATCATTCATTGCTGATTTCAAGGGGCTGGCCAGTGCTGTCCTCTGATACGTCCAATCGTTCATTGCCTTGTTTCAAGAGCCCGTCCCTGGGTGGCTGATACATACAATCGTTCATTGCCTTGTTTCAAGAGCCCGTCCCTGGGTGGCTGATACATGCAATCGTTCCTTGCCTTGTTTCAAGAGCCCGTCCCTGGGTGGCTGATACATACAATCGTTCCTTGCCTTGTTTCAAGAGCCCGTCCCTGGGTGGCTGATACATCCAATCGTTCCTTGCCGTGTTTCAAGAGCCCATCCCTGGGTGGCTGATACGTGCAATCGTTCTTCACTGTTCTATCGAGCCCAGTCGAGCATTTTTGATCCTTACTGAAGCCGCTTTGTCGATCTTGGTTCAAGTACTCGAGTACTCAGTCTTGGCATACAAGGGAAGAGACGTCAAGGACTTAATGTTCGATTGGAAAAAGTAATTCAACAAGAACAGGGGTAATATAATTAAATGTTTCTATTAGATAGAAAATTATTGAATTTCAGCAGAAAGATAACATCCTTTGGCTAATTTAAGACTGCATATTAATAAGTATTGATTGTTTTTTTTTTGCTTGAATAAGTAAATATTTCAGCATAGCAGACCCATCACAGCACAGTAGAGAAACAGGCATAATTGAGAATTATTTCGGCTGAGATCAGGACGAGTTTTTTTGTTTCAGGTACCAAGGAATATACAGAAGAAGAAGTTAATATGAATTACCTACATGTAGAATTACAACGTATCAGTACATGGTTGGGAGAATTAAAAGAGGCAGTTAGTGAAGTAGAGAATTTTGTAGAAACGTTGAAGAACAGAACGACTAGACAAGACCCTTATAGATTTAAGGTAGACCACAATAGAGTAGGAAAGAATAACAAGAGACAGCCACTGCTTAATAAAGACAGAAGACAATATGGCTATTATGAACCAAGACCTGATGTATGTGGGGTAAAAGACGGTGAGAACAGACGTAATGGCGAAAGGTCAGACTAGTATAGCTGTAATAGATACAAGATTGGTCCTGAGAGAGACTTTTCCAAGAAGTTATGGAAATGGCCATCCTATAGCAAGAATGCTAGGAAAAAACGTGACGACTGGTTCGAACAAAGACGGAGACAGTATTTGAGGTCAGGGTCAAAGAATAGAATAGGAAATGTAAGTGAAAATTCAACTATTCCTAAGGTGATTGCCAATGTGACTAGTAGACAAGAAAATAAAACGACGGTGTTAATAAAGAGAATAGACCGAGAGACACAGACGCAGACAAGTAATACGATAAATGATAGTACGCAGACACATAGGGATACTGTAGAGAAGACAACCCAGGTACAGTCAATTAAGAAAATAGAAAAGGGAACGCAAACTATTAAGACGGTGGAAATTGCGGAACCACCTCACGTGAAATTAGAAAAAGGAGACACAGTTGAAGTTAAGAAGGATAGACAGAAGAGAACCAAAGACGAAAGGAAACCAAAGAGGAAAAGTATTGAAGAAAGAAATGGTAGTATGATAGTTAATAGAGGTACTGCTATGTCAAGTTCCTCAGGTATAGACATGAAATTAATTCCCAAATGGTGTAGAAATATTAGGTGTGAGAGTTCAGGTTATGGAGAATATAATTCTACCGCCGCATGTTATAGTACATACCGTGATGCTGAGACAACTGTGAATACTGATGATTCGGAGAATGAGAGAATTGCACTACAAGCAGGTCCTGACTCGAAGCGTGATGTTCCCTTATACGGTGTAGTTGCTGGTGGACAGACGGACAGAGTTTTGGTTAGTGACTCTTTAGAACTAGATACTAGTTTATATGACAAGAAAGTAGGGAAGGCTAAGAGACGAATACCAAGAAAGAGAAAGAAAGTCAGACGTGAAAAAGGCGACTATGGGAATAGGATCGACGTGTCTGCAGTAAACTACTACTATGAATCTGACGAGGGAACTATTATCAGTGTGTCATCTGAAGACGAGATGGGGAAATGTAAACGTTATGTCATGTCATTGGCACCTTGCCGTCTTGACAGACGATAGTTTGTGCTTTAAAAAGGCATAATAACTTTTAACTATGGCGGTAGCGAGTGTGACTGATAAGGCCAATTTGCGCTGTAAATGTCCGTTCACAGTGGGTGCATGTGAACACGTGGTCATTTCCACCATCATGCACCATCTTACGTCTCAAACGCTTGGTGTGTGACTTTTCTGCAATAATTTTAAACGTTATGTAAGGTATACAGGAAACAGTGAGCAGACCGACGCAAATAAAGGAAATAGAAGGAAATCATTTAAGAAGAAGAATAATAGTAGACAGATAGCGGGAATTTACTCAACGACAGAAAGTGACTTAAGAAAAATAGAAGACCTTATGACCTTAAGACCTGAGTACTTTAACAACAGATTAACAACAGATAGTGAAGATGACATAATAAAAGAAAGACGTACTAATGTACTGAGAGACAATGAAATATTTAACTTGGATACACTCTATAACTGTTAAAATTCCTTGGGTGACGAAGGACATATGGAATAGTTTTGGCTTATGAGAAGAATTGCGGTTTGAGCATATAGATATATGGGTTGTCTAAAATAGGCAGATGAATTTTTTGGTGTAGCATCACATGGTACAGGGTAGGCGATGGTGTTGTTGAGTTACGGCAAATGATATTCTACGTGGATACGTAATACAGGATATCTTGTGTTTGGTTACGATGTAGGGAGAGTAAACAAGGTAGAAATTAAAATAGTCCTTTGTCCGGAATGGATAGATACAGAGAGTTAATCACGTTGAGTGATGTATAACTAGAGCGATTAAAGTAGAGTAGGAAGGTTCGTACTAGAAATGGTTCGACTCAGAGCTATAACGTGATGTCTGAGATAGTTTTGCTTGTTGGTTGGAGAAGAAAGTATAGTATTGTTGACAGGTGAACCGAGAGTGTCTGGTGAGGAGATATAGATTGAGGAGGAATTGAATATCCTGTGTGTAAAATAGCCAGTTGAACGCGAGAATATTAAGAGTAAAAGACTGTAGAAGTTGATGCTTGAAGAATACGAGTTCTTGGTGAGGGGGATGACGTAATTATATGATGCCTGTGAAGAAAGAAGAGGTGATTAAATCTGAGAAAGTTGTTGTGTGGAGAAGTTTAGAATGATAGTTACGAGATTAGTGACCCGTTGGAGTGAAGTTTGTTTTGAGAGATAGTTGATAGTGTTGTAAAAGAGATATACTTGGCGAGACATAATATATAGATTCTGACCTTTGAAAACGAGTGAATGATTAAAAAAAAAGTAGAAATAAGACAAACATATGTACGTCGAGAATGGCTGATGGTAAATGATAAGTACAGCATGCATGTACGAGGCGTTTAGTTCGTACGTGAGTATAATTCTAGACAAACAGGTATTCGTCGCGATGAGTGAAGAAGGAGTGAGGGTTGGAGACGTCGCCTAAGTGAAGTACATAGATAAAATGTAATAGTTGCGCTGATATATCTTGTGTCAATGTGTGTAGAGGAGGTCGATACGCTTAGATTGTGGTGAGTGATTGTTGGAATGTTGAATTGGCGTCTAAATTGTTTTTGAAGTAATAGTATAGACACGTTAGGTTGTCGAGATCCGAGAGTAGTCGTGAGATGAGAGCGAGGTTGTGTATCACTGTCCGTGTGAATATGCGAAGAGTGGTTGATAAGCGACGTTGATAAAACGTGAAACATAGAGTATGCGAAAATTGAGAGATAGAAAGAACATGATTAGAGAATTGTGATGTTTTTTCGTTAGAATATCTGACGTTGGACGGAAATTATGGAAGTTGTATGACAGGTTGTCGGAAAGAGAGTTAACATTCTGAATGACGTTTCATAAAACATGTTTAGTATTCTTGACAGGGACATGTCGAAGCAGGAATGCCAAATACTGAGAAATGAGAAAAGTGAGGTCTGTTGTCAGTTGTATGTGGTGTGGGTTTGCTGTTTCTGAAAGAATCCCGATAAATAGGAAGAGGAGTGAAAGATAGTGAGGTAAACAAGATTAGTTAAATGGATGTTGGAGAACGTGGTCCGATAAGTGTGACTAGTATCATCGCGGTGCAAGAACGCTGGGAGAGACTTGAAGATAGTTTAGAGTAGTTGTGGTGAGACGTTGAAAGTACTGATGCAGGAGAATGAAATATTAATTGCGTCGGGTAGACGAGAAACTTAGAAGTAGAATTAGTTGTATTGGTGAGAGGTCTATAGTAAATAGACAAGTTCTTTTGCTGGGTGTAGCATGGTGGAGATACTGTAGTTAACAGTAATGATTAAGAAGTTGTAGTGATGTTTGGTACAAATCCAAGGGAAACAATTGGTGTGCCGAGCCACAGGTTAATTAGTAGATAGATGACGGCTGGTACATTGAGATGACATTGGGATAATCGCCACATTAGTAATAGATAAAATGAGTTGACCTGTAGTTACAGTGCCTGCTTAAGATGATATTCCAGACATTGTGATGTGTTAGGAGTTAGGCTGGAAAAAGATAGAAAATTGTGAGGGGAGAGAATCAATGATAGTACGGTCATTGCTGATTAGTGATTTTTTGTGTGTAGAGAGAACAGATATTGTTCTAAGTTAAGAACTTGGTCTGTAGTTAACAGATATACATACGTGGCAGTGAAGTGTTTTGTTTTCTCGGTTATAGAAATAGTGGAATAACTTGTATGAATAGATATGTGTTACATTAGTTCGTATAGGAGGCCAATGTTGATGGGCCACTGTACGTAGTTAATTTTAAGAGAATTATATTTGTTTGAAAACCTTCTCTTTAGCGAGAAGACAGTTGTTGAATCTGAGTTTTTAATGCCTCATATATGTAATATGTTTTTTTTTTGCTTGATTTGGTCCTGAAAAATGATTGTTATTATTCGATTTTAGAATAGGGTTATTGTGTTCTTAGACTTTTACGTACAAACTATTGGTCCGTAAAAGAGACCAGTAGTATTAACTAACAATAGATTAGGATGCATGTTATATTATTTTAAATTGTGTTTTTCTTTGAATGAGTTGACATCTTTAGTTAAAATGAGGGGAAACATAAAATATGTATAAACTATTTGGGGGGTATGATGTACTGTTATGATTTTATTTCGCTTCACTTGTGGTCTAAGTGAATTGTCTTGTATGTACATGTTGGAAATTAGTTAAGTTAAGTTTGATTTACATGGTTTTGTCTAGAATAAAGACAGTGCATGGGGCTTTATTTGGGACCCTTCGTTCAGAAAATAGTAATAAACTACTGGGGACTAGAAGAGAGACATATTCTCCTTGTGAATAATAAGTTGATGTATATTCTACTAGCAAGATTGCTGTGATAATCAGCGTTGAGAGGTTAAGTTGTGGAAACATAGGCCATACTTAAGTGACGGGGTTAATACACAAGTAAAATGGTTATGGGGAAATTAAGTGAGCATTAATTGAAGAAAAGATTAATGAATATAGCACTGGGGTAAATGAGGGGAAAGTTTTGAACATAGTTTCCATGGGGTCAAAAGACCCGTGGTGTACTTTCATAAGAGACACGAGATTGCTGGCTTATAGAAGAAGAAGTGGGTAACATGCTACGCCAGGCAATGAGCAAAACATGAATTGAATCCATGTTTGACTCCAAAGAATGATTAGATACTGTAGATAACAGTACAATAGTAAGTGTGAAATGTACATTGGCACTGTAGAAACAAAATGACATGGGGGTTTAGAGGGTCCGTGATATATGGACTGTAATAGAATAACGTTGATTGCAGACATGAGTATAGTGTTGCTGTTGATAACGGCATAAGTAGAGGTTAGAGTAGAGATGCCCATAATAAATGGACATAAAGGGGTCGCTGAAATTTTCGGCGAAATTAAGAGAGAATACTGAGTGAGGTATGAGAGAAGATTAGTTATGTGAGCTAATGTGTAAAGGTCTAGAGAGAGGATGGACCTTGTTAATTGTGTACTGTCTGTAATATATAGACATTTGGGAGTGAATTTTTGATGGTTGGTACTTGATGCTGTAGATAGCAGCGTAAACTGTTACCATAAGAAGTGGTACTGTAGAAGAGATAATTGTTTTAGACTTTATTACATAAAGTCTCAAATGACATAGGGGGATAAAGGTGTGTGTAATTTAGCTAAGTGTGGTTTTTTTTTTTTTGAGAAAGAGTTCTACTTCTTTCTTCTTTGAATCTCCGGTGCGCACCGATTTCTTGTCTTTCTATCATGTGCGAGTGTTCTCAGGTTGATTGAAAGTAGAGAATTAGTAAGTAGTGTTGGTGATGACAATAGGGAGTTGTTATCAGAAGAGTACAGCGTTTGAAATTTTAAGCGGATTATTTATGAAGAGAAGAAGGAGTGTTTATTTCATATGTGTTATGTTGTATTAAGTTGAGGTTTAAATGTTATTGAGGATATGTAATTAATAGGTGTTATGTTATGAAGAGCCAGAAATATATAGTGGATTACTATATGGCAGGGGAAAGAGTTAAAGAATAGAATATTTACTTAAATTGGAGTTGGTTTGGGGAAGATTAGAGGAACTGTGGGAGGTAAGGAAAGAGAGGGAATAGAGTAAGGGGATTGGGAGTAAAGACTTTTTCCTTTACAAGAAAAATTCTTTAGAAAACATAGAGAGGTGTAACAGAAGTTGGGTATTAGTGTTAGGTGGGAAAAGGCTACAGCACGATTGAGCATCGAGATGGAATGGGAGGAGAGATGCTCAAGTCGTGACGTAGTTTGTTGTCAAGAATTAGTTTTACATCTGAACCCAGCCCGAGGAGGCAGGCTGTCAACACGTCTGTATTCTACCATGACTTTGTATCGACCATAACGTTTAATAAAGCTGATTTATAATTACTAGAAGACTCGTTAGTCATCGCTCCATTCTGCACTGTTATACTAACCCACACGCGAAATTCAGCCCATCACTGCTATAAATAGTGTGTACGGACTATGCTTGAGTTCAAAGCGAGCGAGCGCCCCCCCCCCCCCCCCCCCCAAAAAAAAAATATCCTTAACTTGTTTCAGAGGTGTACTATATTTCAGTATATTTCAATGCATAAATACTGTAAATTGTCTATTTAGACAAACTTGTATCTGTCAGATTACTTGTCTGACTGTGTGTTTGTTCACATGCATGCATGCATCTATGTACATACATATGTGGTGGGGGTGTGCGTGTGTGTGCGTGCGTGTGTGTGTGTGTGCGCGCGCGCGTGTGTGTGTGTGTGTGAAAAGAATCATTTTACATTCCGTAGGGCGCATAGTGAATATGATGCTGGACCCATATTGTGTATAGACCAATCGTATACTGGGGGGGGGGGGGGGGGTAATGAGGTCAGTATCACTCCAGCTGGCTTCACTTTCCAGTACATATCTGGGTACCAATTTTAGGCTCGAACAACTTCGAAGCCGGGTACATTACAAAAACAAAAACCCCCACTTCAGTGGGGATGTGCAAGCATGAACACTTGGCTAGCATGTAAGTTAATCACTGCGCTACCTCAGCTATCATATATGTATGTATGCATTCTTGCACAGTTCTGTAGCTGTGAGTATCTGTTTACTCAATACTATATTTCTCTTCTACAGTGTACAACTGGACAGTAGACGACGTTATAGAATGGCTTGTACAAGACGTGGCCCTGCCTCAGTATTCCCATGCGTTTCACAACCTGGCCATAGATGGCTCAATTCTACCCAGGTGAGTACACCTAGCTGTCACATACTTGAGCACAGCAGTTTTATCTCTCTCTCTCTTTCTCTCTCTCTCTCTCTCTCTCTCTCTCTCTCTCTCTCTCTCTCTCTCTCTCTGTGCATGTGTGAGTGAGTGAGAGAGAGAGAGAGAGAGAGCCATTAAAGATATGCACATTTTAATAAATCCGTTCTCCCAATCACATAAGGACTTTGACCTCACACTAAGTCTGCAGAAAACGAAGTTAATGAGTCAGGGTATGGAAGCCACATCAGACATTGCTAACCATATTTACAAAGCTGCAGTCATTTGCGCAAGTCTCACCATGCAAGTATGCAGAAGTTCCAAAGCTGCAGTGAACATCATGTCTATGGTACACACTGCTTGGGAGCCGTGGTAATGCAGTGGGTAGAACACTTGTCTGCCAGCCCATTGGCCATGTGTTCAGATGTTCAAATACCCATAGAGACAAGGATTTAAAAAACACACATACAATTGAGCTCCCAGATTGACACATCCTAAAATAGACACCAGGAAATGTTCTGGGAATTAAAAGTAGTCAACGTTATATTGATGACATTGTCAGTTGAGTGCCATTTGTTCTATAACAATATGGGCCTCTCACATATTCCCGATACACCTCGAGACGTGGAACAGGGCACTTAACTCTTTATATATAGCCAGCATGATGGGTTGTATCTCGTACAGCAGAGCGTTCAGTCAGACTGTCAGGGGCACCATCAACACGGGCACTCTTATTTGGGTTCCTGAAAAGGGGGATAGGGCACACGTGGGAATGTCTCGAGTGCAATGATGCTGATTCTTGATTTCATAAATATTCCATATATTGTATGATGGTGGCACTTCTTAGACATATATTATTATTATTATTATTATTATTATTATTATTATTATTATTATTATTATGAAAGATCCGTGTATGTTCCAATATCAGTATTTTAAATGCATGTAACTAACTTAGACTGGCGATGTGGCTAGGGGTTAGTGAAACCGAGTTTTATATATATCCCACCACCACCACCATACACACACACATGCTGAGTCAGTTTGAATAACAAAGACATAAATAAAGGTTTGCACAATTTATTACCGGGCATATTTATCTGCATCACGTCACGTGCATACTTCAAATTCACATAAAATAAACTAAAGCAATAAGGTAGATAAATACTTCAAGGTGAAATACATAACACATATTTCCACAATAATTTTAAATGCCTACCATGGTCATTTAAACTGACTATCATGTCTTTGTTTTTGTTTGCGCAAAGGTAGCCTTTGTATATGGATATGTCAGTTTTCAAAATCAGCAAAGCAGACCGCTTTGTGTTGTTTTCGATGGTATCAGGCATGGCTGTTCAGAAAGCAATGGCAAACTACTGAACTAAAATTGCTTCATAAATCAAACAACCAACAAATGCTGGTGTTGACTGCAATGACCTGTAAAGGACATGCATCTAACTTATAACTGAGACTATTGAACGCATAAACATTTACTTTCTGGCAAAATGAAGACGCTCATTTTTCCATTACCTCTGCCTCGTTCAACCTCATAAGTGAAATTATAATTAGCGCCCATCCCAACCTAAGATTAATAATTCTGTGAGCAAATCAGCCACATTTCTTAAATTAATTTGAATGGGATTATTACCTATTGGAGGTAATGGTACACAAAATTACGTAAACCAGTTTACTGGTAAATTCCTATATTGTGATTCCTCAATTGTGTGCACTTTCAACTCATACACATCTCAAGCATAGCCCACTTCTCCCCACACTTGCTCTAACTGATCTCTTCTTTGTCTGTTTCACTCCTCGCGTGGTCTAGCAGTTGACATGATGAAAGGAAACACAATTATTTGTGTTGTAGTTGTTGAAACTTGGATTGTTTACACACCGTTTATTGAAAAACAAACATTCTTAAGTTTGCAGTTACCAAAACTAATTATCTTCGATAGAACAGTATCCATTTTGAAATACCAGATTTATTTATAGAAAATCTAGCCAATTAACTGATTAATTCCACCACAGTGAGACTAACCTATTGTAAATCCTTGCAACAGGCATGTCTTACAAAACACGAGGCATGGCATTATGTCCCATTGTCTGTTATATTCTCATTGCCTATCTCCCCACTTCTAACCACATATTTTCTATCCTACATGGCCCATGCCGGTCTCTCTGGCCCAGGGGTTACAACACTTTCTCCGTAATCCCGTTTATCACGCAGAGTCTCGTAGCGGGCGAGAACTGGGAGCGGTTCGACCCCCGCTGGTGACTTGCGGGATAACTGAGCAGGCCGCTCAGAAAGCAATGGCAAACTACTGAGCGTAATCTTGCCAAGAAATCAACATACAGCTGAAAGATGCTGATGTTGACAGCGATGTCCTGTAAAGGATATGCAAAAAAAAAAAAAAATTTGGCCCATACCATCTCTGTGGCGAATTGGTTACGGATGCAATTCGTAATCACGCATACTGCGCTCGAAACATAGCTGCAGGCAATTTGGCAGCAGACCGATTTGGCAGCAGACCGGCTTGCGTTCGTATTTCATAAAAATGGTGTGAGTGCAGTCGTTCAGAAAGCAATGACAAACTACTGAATGTAAACTTGCCAAGAAATCACAAACAGCCAAAAGAATGCTGGAGTTGACTGCAACGTACTATAAAGGATATACAACTAACTAATTAGGTCTGTGAGTGTCAGGTCGCAAGAAGAACATACACTAAAATAGCTTGCTAAATTTTCAATTGGGTTATACACTATGGTAGGGTTGCCAAATGGGGACATTTGCCTTAAGCATCAGAAGAATCAAATATGTTATATAAGTTCATATTGTCACTACTGGCATAGGTAGTGGACATAGCACTCACTGGCCATAGGATGTAGACATAGCACTCACTGCCATAGGATGTAGATATAGCACTCACTGCCATAGGCAGTGGACATATCACTCACTGCCATAGGTAGTGGACATATCACTCACTGCCATAGGTAGTGGACATAGCACTCACTGCCATAGTCAGTGGACATAGCACTCACTACCATAGGATGTAAACATAGCACTCACTGCCATAGGATGTAGACATAGCACTCACTGCCATAGGATGTAGACATAGCACTCACTGCCATAGGCAGTGGACATAGCACTCACTGCCATAGGATGTAGATATAGCACTCACTGCCATAGGATGTAGACATAGCACTCACTGCCATAGGCAGTGGACATAGCACTCACTGCCATAGGATGTAGATATAGCACTCACTGCCATAGGATGTAGACATAGCACTCACTGCCATGGGTAGTGGACATATCACTCACTGCCATAGGTAGTGGACATATCACTCACTGCCATAGGATGTAGATATAGCACTCACTGCCATAGGATGTAGACATAGCACTCACTGCCATAGGATGTAGACATAGCACTCACTGCCATAGGTAGTGGAAATAGCACTCACTGCCATAGATAGTGGACATATCACTCACTGCCATAGGTAGTGGACATAGCACTCACTGCCATAGGATGTAGACATAGCACTCACTGCCATAGGATGTAGACATAGCACTCACTGCCATAGGATGTAGACATAGCACTCACTGCCATAGGATGTAGATATAGCACTCACTGCCATAGGCAGTGGATATAGCACTCACTGTCATAGGATGTAGATATAGCACTCACTGCCATAGGATGTAGATATAGCACTCACTGTCATAGGATGTAGATATAGCACTCACTGCCATAGGATGTAGATATAGCACTCACTGCCATAGGTTACAGACATAGCACTCACTGTCATATGATATAGATATAGCACTCACTGTCATATGATGTAGATATAGCACTCACTGCCATATGATGTAGATATAGCACTCACTGCCATAGGATGTAGATACAGACATAGCACTCACTGCCATAGGATGTAGATATAGCACTCACTGCCATAGGATGTAGATATAGCACTCACTGCCATAGGTTACAGACATAGCACTCACTGCCATAGGATGTAGACATAGCACTCACTGCCATAGGATGTAGATATAGCACTCACTGCCATAGTCAGTGGACATAGCACTCACTGCCATAGGATGTAGACATAGCAATCACTGCCATAGTCAGTGGACATAGCACTCACTGCCATAGGATGTAGATATAGCACTCACTGCCATAGTTTACAGACATAGCACTCACTGCCATAGGATGTAGACATAGCACTCACTGCCATAGGTTACAGACATAGCACTCACTGCCATAGGATGTAGACATAGCACTCACTGCCATAGGATGTAGACATAGCACTCACTGTCATAGGATGTAGACATAGCACTCACTGCCATAGGATGTAGATATAGCACTCACTGCCATAGGTAGTGGACATAGCACTCACTGCCATAGGGTGTAGACATAGCACTCACTGCCATAGGATGTAGACATAGCACTCACTGCCATAGTCAGTGGACATAGTACTCACTGCCATAGTCAATGGACATAGCACTCACTGCCATAGGTAGTGGACATCACTCACTGCCATAGGTAGTGGACATAGCACTCACTGCCATAGGATGTAGATATAGCACTCACTGCCATAGGATGTAGATATAGCACTCACTGCCATAGGATGTAGATATATCACTGACTGCCATATGATGTAGATATAGCACGCACTGCCATAGAATGTAGACATAGCACTCACTGCCATAGGTTACAGGCATAGTACTCACTGCCATATGATGTAGATATAGCACTCACTGCCATAGGATGTAGATATAGCACTCACTGCCATAGGTTACAGGCATAGTACTCACTGCCATAGAATGTAGACATAGCACTCACTGCCATAGGATGTAGATAAAGCACTCACTGCCATAGGTTACAGACATAGCACTCACTGCCATAGAATGTAGACAAAGCACTCGCTGCCATAGGTAGTGGACATATCACTCACTGCCATAGGTAGTGGACATATCACTCACTGCCATAGGATGTAGATATAGCACTCACTGCCATAGGATGTAGACATAGCACTCACTGCCATAGGATGTAGACATAGCACTCACTGCCATAGGTAGTGGAAATAGCACTCACTGCCATAGGTAGTGGACATATCACTCACTGCCATAGGTAGTGGACATAGCACTCACTGCCATAGGATGTAGACATAGCACTCACTGCCATAGGATGTAGACATAGCACTCACTGCCATAGGATGTAGACATAGCACTCACTGCCATAGGATGTAGACATAGCACTCACTGCCATAGGATGTAGATATAGCACTCACTGCCATAGGCAGTGGATATAGCACTCACTGCCATAGGATGTAGATATAGCACTCACTGCCATAGGATGTAGATATAGCACTCACTGCCATAGGTTACAGACATAGCACTCACTGCCATAGGATGTAGATATAGCACTCACTGCCATAGGATGTAGATATAGCACTCACTGCCATAGGTTACAGACATAGCACTCACTGCCTTAGGATGTAGACATAGCACTCACTGCCATAGGATGTAGATATAGCACTCACTGCCATAGTCAGTGGACATAGCACTCACTGCCATAGGATGTAGACATAGCACTCACTGCCATAGTCAGTGGACAAAGCACTCACTGCCATAGGATGTAGATATAGCACTCACTGCCATAGTTTACAGACATAGCACTCACTGCCATAGGATGTAGACATAGCACTCACTGCCATAGGTTACAGACATAGCACTCACTGCCATAGGTTACAGATATAGCACTCACTGCCATAGAATGTAGACATAGCACTCACTGCCATAGGATGTAGATATAGCACTCACTGCCATAGGTTACAGACATAGCACTCACTGTCATAGGATGTAGACATAGCACTCACTGCCATAGGATGTAGACATAGCACTCACTGCCATAGGATGTAGACATAGCACTCACTGCCATAGGATGTAGATATAGCACTCACTGCCATAGGTAGTGGACATAGCACTCACTGCCATATGATGTAGACATAGCACTCACTGCCATAGGTTACAGACATAGCACTCACTGCCATAGGATGTAGACATAGCACTCACTGCCATAGTCATTGGACATAGCACTCACTGCCATAGTCAATGGACATAGCACTCACTGCCATAGGTAGTGGACATCACTCACTGCCATAGGTAGTGGACATAGCACTCACTGCCATAGGATGTAGACATAGCACTCACTGCCATATGTTACAGACAACACTCACTGCCATAGGATGTAGACATAGCACTCACTGCCATAGTCAGTGGACATAGTACTCACTGCCATAGTCAATGGACATAGCACTCACTGCCATGGGTAGTGGACATCACTCACTGCCATAGGTAGTGGACATAGCACTCACTGCCATAGGATGTAGATATAGCACTCACTGCGATAGGATGTAGATATAGCACTCACTGCCATAGGATGTAGATATAGCACTCACTGCCATATGATGTAGATATAGCACTCACTGCCATAGAATGTAGACATAGCACTCACTGCCATAGGTTACAGGCATAGTACTCACTGCCATACGATGTAGATATAGCACTCACTGCCATAGGATGTAGATATAGCACTCACTGCCATAGGTTACAGGCATAATACTCACTGCCATAGAATGTAGACATAGCACTCACTGCCATAGGATGTAGATATAGCACTCACTGCCATAGGTTACAGATATAGCACTCACTGCCATAGAATGTAGACATAGCACTCACTGCCATAGGATGTAGATATAGCACTCACTGCCATAGGATGTAGATATAGCACTCACTGTCATAGGATGTAGATATAGCACCCACTGCCATAGGTTACAGACATAGCACTCACTGCCATATGATGTAGATATAACACTAACTGCCATAGGATGTAGATATAGCACTCACTGCCATATGATGTAGATATAACACTCACTGCCATAGGATGTAGATATAGCACTTACTGCCATATGATGTAGATATAACACTCACTGCCGTATTATTTAGATATAACACTCACTGCCATAAGATGTAGACATAGCACTCACTGCCATAGGTTACAGACATAGCACTCACTGCCATAGGATGTAGATATAGCACTCACTGCCTTAGGCAGTGGACATAGCACTCAATGCCATAGGATGTAGATATAGCACTCACTGCCATAGTCAGTGGACATAGCACTCACTGCCATAGGATGTAGATATAGCACTCACTGTCGTAGGATGTAGATATAGCACTCACTGCCATAGGTTACAGACGTAGCACTCACTGCCACAGGATGTAGATATAGCACTCACTGCCATAGGATGTAGATATAGCACTCACTGCCATATGATGTAGATATAGCACTCACTGCCATAGGTTACAGACATAGCACTCACTGCCATAGGATGTAGATATAGCACTCACTGCCATATGATGTAGATATAGCACTCACTGCCATAGGATGTAGATATAGCACTCACTGCCATAGGTTACAGACATAGCACTCACTGCCATAGGATGTAGATATAGCACTCACTGCCATAGGAAGTGGACATAGCATTCACTGCCATATGATGTAGATATAGCACTCACTGCCATAGTCAGTGGACATAGCACTCACTGCCATAGGATGTAGATATAGCACTCACTGCCATAGGATGTAGATATAGCACTCACTGCTATAGGATGTAAATATAGCACTCACTGCCATAGGATGTAGATATAGCACTCACTGCCATAGGTTACAGACATAGCACTCACTGCCATAGGATGTAGATATAGCACTCACTGCCATAGGTTACAGACATAGCACTCATTGTCATAGGATGTAGATATAGCACTCACTGCTATATTATGTAGATATAGCACTCACTGCCATAGGTTACAGACATAGCACTCACTGCCATAGGATGTAGATATAGCACTCACTGCCATATGATGTAGATATAGCACTCACTGCCATAGGATGTAGATATAGCACTCACTGCCAAAGGTTACAGACATAGCACTCACTGCCATAGGATGTAGATATAGCACTCACTGCCATAGGAAGTGGACATAGCATTCACTGCCATATGATGTAGATATAGCACTCACTGCCATAGTCAGTGGACATAGCACTCACTGCCATAGGATGTAGATATAGCACTCACTGCCATATGATGTAGATATAGCATTCACTGCCATATGATGTAGATATAGCACTCACTGCCATAGGATGTAGATATAGCACTCACTGCCATAGGATGTAGATATAGCACTCACTGCCATAGGATGTAGATATAGCACTCACTGCCATAGGTTACAGACATAGCATTCACTGCCATAGGATGTAGATATAGCACTCACTGCCATAGGATGTAGATATAGCACTCACTGCCATAGGTTACAGACATAGCACTCACTGCCATAGGATGTAGATATAGCACTCACTGCCATAGTCAGTGGACATAGCACTCACTGCCATAGGATGTAGATATAGCACTCACTGCCATAGGTTACAGACATAGCACTCACTGCCATAGGATGTAGACATAGCACTCACTGCCATAGGTTACAGACATAGCACTCACTGCCATAGGATGTAGACATAACACTCACTGCCATAGTCAGTGGACATAGCAATCACTGCCATAGTCAATGGACATATCACTCACTGCCATAGGTAGTGGATGCAGCACTCACTGCCATAGGTTGTAGTGTTAATTATTTATTAGGTTCACTTTTGTTTATTCCCTTGATCTTCGTTTTTTTTTCACTTCTGTATGTCTTTCTTATGATTAGATTACATTTTCCATAATTCCTCTACAGTTGCTTGTTTTCTATTTCATCAGCATTTTCAGACATAAAAAAATCTATTAATCCTTTCATTGCGTGTTTTGAATATGAGAAAATCAGTTATAACTTTTGTTGAAAGTCTTACAGGTAAGAAAATCTATAAACCCTTTAAAAAGCTATTTGCAGGGATTTTAAAAATCTATTAGCTCATTCATTACAAACTGTTATGCATTCATTGCAAACTTTAACTTTTAACTCTTTTTCTATCAAGCAAATTCACATGCTGATCAGTTACAGATTATTTGACCAGGCTACTTTCTTTGTATTTGACGCCTGCGGTCACAGTCAGATGTTATTTTGTAGCCACTTTGTCCTAGTTGTCACTATGAATCCTTCAGTTCTTCTGGTTACTTTTGCTTCTTCAGCCTTTGACAATTAGATTGGCTCATCCCTGTGGATCCTAGTCATCGTCTAATGTGTTCTTGTTAGATTTTGTCACAGCATACTAAAGAAATCTGGCCTTTCCAGTGGACATGTCCAGTGTGAATTTAGCCTCTTTGGGAGTTGAGTGATTTGTCATAGGGTTATTTGCTCTGTTGAGCATCTGCTATGAAAACCTTCTGGGGTTGAAAGAACCAACTGTCTGTAAAGTAACTAAGTGCATGATCCTTTTACATGCCCTGTATAGCATTGGACATGTGGGCTAGACCCATGTTTGTATAGACCAGTCAATACTTGCTGGGTGATGTGGTCGGCATCACACTCACTACCTCTGCTCCTCCCCAAGACATCCTTGTATCCATTTTTGAATTGATCGACCTGGTAGCCCAAGTCAGTTTTAAAAATCCATCCCGATAAGCATTCATACACTTAACAGCTGTCTGGGACAGCAAGAATTAAATGACAATAGAATTGATGCAGAATGTGTTCCTTTGTGTTTAAGTTAGTTACAAAGTTTAAATGTATTTTCAAGTGTTTTGTGTGTGTGTGTATGTGTGTGTGTGTGTGTGTGTGCGCGCACGTGCAAAACTATATTAATATTAGGTATGGATGGTTACACGGTTAGGGGGGTAGGGGTATCCCCTATCAAAGGAGACGCAAGACGCCTCCTTTCCTCCGTTAGTCTACGGGACACCCTTGGGCAAGGTGGAGTACCTGTTTAGCCCCCCAATCAGGGTTATGTGAAGCCATGGAAGCAGGTGGTGGATGGAGTGTAAGAGCAGCCGACAGATTGTTGTTGGTGTAGCCGAGGGGAAAAGAAGACAAAAGGAAAGACTGATGTTTCCTTTGCTACGGTGCTAAGAGGTAGAGAGTAACTCTGACTTCATTATGGCCAAAGAAGAAAAAGAGCAAAAAGAGAGGGAACCTTACACCGCCCTCAACTGACAAATAAAGATGATAGTAATTAGGTAAGAATATATGAGGTCTTGGACAGGGGCCTCAACTCTGGACATTAACTGTCATATTTGAGGTCCAGACAGTGGATTAAGGTGTTAGATTGTGGTAGAAGTAGTGGTTGTTAAAACTAAAAGAGACCAAACAAACAAATCAAGAACAGTACAAAAATAGCACTTTATTTATCAACTGCGAAAAATTTTGGTGACAATTTGTGTTCGAACACATTGAATAAAACATTCAATAACGGATGTCCAATTACAGATACACTAAACAACTGCATATATCACACATCAACCCAGGGTGGCCCCTATTCAGTCACCAGAACTTAAGACAATGGGGTACACCAAGTACCACAACACAGGTACTCCAAACAATAGCTGAATAGAGTGACACAATCAAGGACTTTGACATAGACAACAATAAGACACTACAAAAACATAAATTACACAACATAAATCTTAAGACGCGACATAAACAAAAGAGTTGTGACACAAATTACTACACTACCATGAGCCCAGGCCTGCTGACACTTACTAGTCAGCCACTCCTGTAACAATGGAAAACACAGTCTATGATTATCATTGTAAAGAAATCAAATTAAACACATGAGGCAATGAGCACATACAATATAACATATGAATTAACCCACAGATCATAAATATCCCACATCTAATTATCCATTTTGCTATTCCCTCCATTTGTACTACTGCTATTATGAGGTAACCCTTGATGTCTGGCATGATCATTCTTTTGTTGCCTCATTCTTCTTCAAGGTGACTACATATCTAATTGTTAGATGCAACTATCAATTTTGCTTCATCAGATCACCCACTTTATTGTCTTCTCCAGTTGTGCCGCTGCTGTCATGGGATTACACTTGATATTGCTAGGATAGAACACCTTCTAATGCAACAATCTCAGCCTGCTCCACCTCCCGATACAGCCCAGCATTCACTTACAGAATGTCTTCAGTTCAATGTAACTACCTCACACAGATCTTACACACACAAGCAGTGGAAGATTGATCTCATTTGTCCAGCTGTAAATACATAGCTATGAAAAGCAGGGTACATACGTGAACTTATATCTCTAACCCTGCAGACCAGTATAGGCATTTTCATCTCCATCTTCTGCAGTTAAATTACCTCAAATTATGTGGGATGCTATATGACATGGAACAAACTACTATTGCAATGTCCAAGTTTGCATGAAGAATACCAGCATTAATATGACATCGTACAAGTTACAGTATTTGATTAGCATTACAAACTAACAACCAACAAGTAAAACATGTCTGACTGTGAAAAGCAATGGATGCATATACCCGGTGGAATTACCATATCTGTAGAATGTGAAAATGCAACACTTGCACATAGGAGAATCACAACACTCACAGAAAGTTAGATATAAACATGTTTTACACAGAAAATCAATTGAGGAACTCTCCGAGGCCACTAAGACAGCTCATAAATAAATACACAATAGTATCAAGTGAAAGTACACAAACAGTGGTAAGAGTGCATCATTCATATGAGACAGGATCAAAGCACAACAATGTCCATGGCTGGATACAGAACATTAGTACTAATACAACAACAAGTGTACTATATATTATGCCATTATTACACACTAATGACCCACAAGGGTTGTTTAAGGCCAAACACAATCAGTGTAATATACTTTGTTACTATAAAACAGATGTACAGTTATCTCCTGCTCCTCCATTCTTCCTACGACACACCGGTTATAAATTGTGCTGTCTTACACTTCATGTCGCATGACAATTACATATTAATATCTTCGCGAAGGGTGGTCCGCAGCACTAAATCACATTCTTGTCATGGTAGAACAAGCACCATGTTTTACTACACATAAAACTTCAGCCATATGATTCCACTCTCATTCTGATACACCGGTGCAAACATTACTGCATTCTGGTAACAGATGTGATACCAGACTTCAATGCTAATTGATAAACTCCTTTACTAATACTAAAAGTTCCAGATACACCTGACTGTCCTCCCTCAGTAAAGCCGCACTTCATTCGCAGTTATCATGATTACTTAATTATGTTGTTGTTTCGGGATTTGAAATTTAAATATTGAGCACAACCCACTACTGGCAACGCCGATCGCATTCTGATATGAACCTAAGGCCTATCCACGTCAATATGGAAGCACTATACTCGAGTTTCGCCCTCATTTGAGCTCGTCAGTAGTGCACATCCCTGACCGGATCCGGAAACAGTCCCGGATCACGCGTGTGAAGCGGGTGTGTAACCACGCGGCACACACTGGACACACCAAATTATCACAACAGAATATCACAACGCTACCCATCGTAGGCTATGCTTCAAATCCCGAAACAACCACATAATTAATTGATTATTGCTCACTGGATTTAGGAGGCCTGGTGTTCCTTGCCAGTGAGAAGTCCTGATCGTTCGGGTCCCATCGATTGACGGACGTCGGTCGCGGCGATTGGGCAATCTTGAGCATAGCCTACGATGGGTAGCGTTGTGATATTCTGTTGTGATAATTTGGTGTGTCCAGTGTGTGCCGCGTGGTTACATATCATGATTACATTATGATTGTTGATACGGACTCCGTGTGTTAAAGGTACATCATTTCCTACACTCCGTAGCTGTCAGTCTGCATGGAGTCCCTATAATGCATTATTTCCTTCACCTCCATTGTTACCCACATGTCCTAACTATATACCTTAATCATTAACATATCATTGCCACCTATAACATGTAAGTACTCTTCTGCTTAACACATATTACACACATGATCATGGTTATTTTCCCTACTCACTTGCTTAGGTGTGTTCAACAATTAATCAAACACATTCAATCTCATGCCTACACTGTCTCAGGAAAACCCTGAAAACATATCTTGCTGCATACATATTACACACATGTGATCCTCACCACTCTCTGTTATCAAGTAGCATCCATTCCCAGTAATCTCACAAACATTCCCTGCTATGCCAACATGGCCAGCATGGCACCAATTGGCATTATTTCAGTCTTTACTTTAAACTATAATTTATGACCCCATACATTGTATACACCAAATTTTTGCTAGCTTGGGATATTTACCGAGGGACAGTACAAAATCAATCACTGCCTATTTTATTTTAGTTATTGGAAAGAAACATCTAAATTTACCATATCCCACTTCACCTCACCATGCCTGATTGCTTACATCTCTGTGTATTAACCTGTTAAATCTTATTTTCATAACGCTTTAGGGACACTAAATCATTCTGTAGAACAGCCCATTTCAATAGCACTTATTCATATTATCTATTTATTTTATACTTCTTTGTCCCTACCATCTCAACTAACAATTTTGTTCACCCATGCCTGTTTCACCATGCAAACACCCTTGAGCCTGTAATCTGGGGCACGCTTTGCTTTAAAATATGAGTTATATTAATTACCTATTTTCAACTTAATAAGTTAAAACTTACGGTTTTGCAACAACATTAGTTGACCACAGATCAACTCAGGGGATTGTTCCCACATCTCAACAGCACTTTTGTTCCTATCAACAAGCCGAAACAGGGCACACAGCCAACATCTCTCATCAGCATGAAGCAAGCTGGCTGACGGCTAACACAAAGCTGGCTTCCGTTCTCTTTGTCTTGCTAGAGTTACAGCAGCTGCCAGAGTCAAACTGCTTTAACAGACCAAACCATGATGCGCCGGTTTGGCGCTATCACATTAGTTATGGTCTTGCACTCTGCAGCGATAGACAGATGATCTCATCAGTAGAGACAATGGCTATGGCCACCGACTAGTACAGTCACTGCTCAGAAGAAAAACAATGGCAAACTACCTTCTGCAAAATTTGCCAAAAAACCATAACAACCATGAAAGAAAACATAATAAGAAAGAGATCTGGTGGCGAGACCCCCAGGCCAGGCAGATCAGATAACACTGGAGAAGAGTGTGACACAGGGACCAGTACTAGTAATCGCGATGATGGAGTTAATCCTGACTATGTTACCAAGGGAATCCCCCTTGTCAGACTAAGAAACAGAGTGAGAATAGGAACGTGGAATGTGAGAAGTCTGTATGAGGGAAAGCTTAAAGTAGTATGTGATGAGATTGAGAGGTTAAATATTCAAATTTTAGGAATTAGTGAACATCGCTGGAGAGGCAAGGGACATTTTAAAACTCAAAATGGAAGTCTTTTTATTTATTCTGGTGGAGACGTCGGAGGCCAGAGTGGAGTGGCATTTTGGCATTTTGTTTAGATAAAACAACTGCAAAAGCTTTAATGGGATATAATCCAGTTAGTGGTAGAATCCTCACTATTAGACTTAAAGGCCATCCAAAAAAACACAAATCTCACACAGATAATGCACCTACTTCAACAGCAGAGGAGGGCGACATTGAAGATTTTTACAGCACACTACAAGACACATTAAATGAGATTGGTCATAATGATATAGCAATAATAATGGGAGATTTTAATGCAAAAGTAGGTACAGGAAGAGCTGAAAATGAGAGACACGTTTTAGGACAATTTGGATTGGGAAATAGAAATGATGTAGGTGACAAATTAATTGAATTTTGCACAGAAAATGAGTTAACGATAGCCAACACACTTTTTAAACAACATCCAAGAAGATTCTTCACATGGAAGTCCCTGGACAGTATTACCAAAAATCAGATAGATTATATTTTAATACAAAGAAGATGGAGATCAAGCATAACATCTGCAAAAACCCTACGAAGTGCAACTGTGATACAGATCATCAGTTATTAGAAGCAGATCTGAAATTAAAACTCAAAAAGCTTACCTGAGGACCAAGGCCACTTTGTTTTGATCTCACAAAAATACCAGATGCATACAATGTAGAAGTTAGGAATCCTTTTGGGGTCTTGATGTCTGTACAAGAGGAAATGACACCTGATGAACTGCAGCCAAAGATTTAATTCCGACCAAGAAAAAGCAACTTAAGCCATGGATTACATCTGACACGTTAGAATTAATAAATCAACAAAGGGAGCTGAAACAGAAAGGAGGTGAATCCGATAACAGCGGGATGAAGCATAAATCTTTAACTCAAGAAATAAGAAAGAACACAAGAAAGGGCAAAAATCAATATATACAAGATTGCTGTACCAGAATAGAGCAATATCATAATACTGAAAGAGATTACGAAATGTTCAAAGAAATGAAGTTATTGACAAGAAATGTTCAACCTCAATTGAATGTTATCTGTGACAAGATGGGAAATACCTTAACAGAATCTAGACAAATTCTAGAAAGATAGCAGGAGTACTGCAATGGAATGTATTATATGAGTGACAGTGAGGATATGAATGAGATACATGAGCCAATGACAGCAGAGACAGAACCTGAATCCTCCTCATTAGATGAAATTGCATGGGCAATAAAGAACCTGAAGAATGGTAAATCACCTGGATGTGATGAGATACCAGCTGAACTAATTAAAGCAGGAGGAGAAGAAAGCATACAAATCTATCACACATTATGTAAAAAGATATGGAAATATGGTATATGGCCAAAAGATTGGAAAAGAACTATCTTCATTCCAATACCAAAAGGGCAACCTGAAATTATGCACCAACTATAGAACTGTTGCCCTGATCAATCATGCAAGTAAAATTCTACTAAAAATCATAATGTGAAAACTTCGTAAGAAAATGGAAGAAGAAATTAACGTGGTTCAAGCTGGATTTAGACAAGGAAGAGGAACAAGAGATCACATTCTCAACATGCGTTCAACAATAGAGAAGTGCAGAGAATTTAATGTAAACCTATTCTCATGTTTTGTGGATTATTCAAAGGCATTTGACTGTGTACAACATCAGAAACTTTGGGAAATCATGAGGAATATGATCTTTCCATCACATGTAGTACAACTCAAAAAAATGCTCTATCTAGACCAACAAGAAGCGGTTAGAATAGATGGCGAGACATCAGATTGTTTGACATCAAGAAAGGAGTCCGTCAGGGCTGCGTGCTGTCACCCTATTTGTTTAACCTGTACGCCGAAAATATAATGAGAAATGTTAGAGATGATATAACCAGAGCAATATGATGTCCTAAATATCAGTGGTCATGACATAACAGAGATTCGATATGCTGATGATACAGTATTACTATCCACAACACAGAATGGTATAGAAAACCTAAAAGCCTCAACCCAGTTGAATAGTGAAAATCACAACTTATATCTTAACATAGCAAAAGCAAAGATAATGCATACAGATAAAACTACTATGGAGAAAGAAATATATGTTAATGGGGGAAAATTGGAGGTGGTGAAGAATTTAGAATATCTTGGGTCATTGATTACCAACAACGGTGACACAATGAAAGAAATTAAACAATGACTATCAATTGCTCTTCAAAGCCTTAAACAACTGAATAAATTGTGGAGTATGACAGACAGAACTACAAAAATTTGATTTTTAAGAGCATGCATCTTTACCATTGCAACATACGCCTGTGAGTCCTAGACACTTACTAAACAAGCTGAACAGTGCATAAATGCCTTTGAATATAAATGTTATAGACGAGTTCTAAGAATATGTTGGGTAAAGAAGAGAACAAATGCATCCATACTTAAAGAGCTGATATTGAAGAAGGTTGGCTATTAAAGACAACAAAACAAAGAAAATTGAAATATTTTGGTCACTTGAAACGTCACAAAAGTTTGGAGAGAACAATAATGGAGGGGTTTATGCCTGGGAAGAGAGAAAGAGGAAGGCCAAAGAGAAGATGGGTGCAGGATGTGGCGGGTGATCTCCAGATCCGTATCAGACGCGGGACATCTTGCTTATGATCAAGAGGTTTTCCGGAAGGTTATTATGGGAGTGAGGTTCTGCAAAGGACATGCTACTGAATGAATGGATGGTTACAAAGGGAATATTTACAAAATTATAACCATGGCAAAATAATACAGTTTGGTTTCTTTAGTTTATTACAGGCCATAAATACTTCAAAAATATTAGCTTGTCATCTCTAAAGAGTTAAGCAATGTTCACATATAATACTGTTTTCCCGTATGAAACAACACCCAGCAGTTATGCATTGAAATAAAATCATAGCTGTATAGGTGAATTGTTATTCTGTCTTCGGAAGATGTTTTGTTTTGTGGAAAGATAAACATAGACTTGTTTGACATGGGATAGTAGACCAGGATAGCACAGACTTAACATGAGATAATTATGTCTATTGATTATTCTGAATGTTTCCATGGACATGTTGATACAGCCAGGTTACATGAGGTCATGCTGGCATCATTTCCAAACACATAGTATCCATATCTTACATTTTCAGTGCAAGTTTTTATCAATTTCACTTGATAAAGAACAGATATTGCATACTCATTTGTCAGATACTTTCATTGAAAAGCACAAATACCATAGTGCTCCGCTGTCAACATTAACTAAGCAACTATTGGCCTACATTGGATATACGTAGAAGAAGATGCTGCATTTGGATTATTTTTTTGCCAATACTGCTACAAGCAACATTTTTGGGTGGATGAATATCCTCTTACATAAATGATTATAATCCGGTCATTTTTTTAAAATGTTGCATATCCCTTATAGGACGTTGCAGTCAACACCAGCATTTTTCAGTTGCTGTTGATGTACTAGGCAAGATTACGCTCAGTAGTTTGCCAATGCTTTCTGAGCGACCGGCTCACATACCCCTGTAAGTTACTAGCGTGGCGCGAACCGCTGCCGATTCTCGCGCAGCTGCATTACTCGCGAGAATATATGGGATTACGGAGAAAGACGTTAACTCCCAAGCCAGGGAGACCGGTCATTATGAACACATATGTATTCTAAGATACACCTACTCTGTGGTGAAGGAGTTACAAATGCAATTCATAATCCCACATATCATGCTTGAAACACAGCTGTGGGTAATTTGGAAGCAGACCGTCTTGCATTGATTTCCCAAACAAAGGTATGAATGATGGTCATTCAGAAAGCAGTGGCAAACTATTGAATGTAAACTTGCCAAGAAATCATGAACAGTCAAAAAATGCTGGGGTTTATTGCGACATCCTGTAAAGGATATGCAACTAACTTTCTTAACACCTACTCAAAAATGTTTTTATGTGGCAAGCTTTTTTGTTAAAGTGTTAAAGTTCATACACATTCATATGTAAATTCTCTATCTTGCTGTGCCCACTTGAGAGAGCATGAATGCGCGCACACACAAAAAGGACGGAGAGAGAGAGAGAGAGAGAAAATTTTTCTTCACATTCTCTTTGTTAAACTTATCACTCTGTAAAAACACCTACATCTTTCATCCTTTTGAACACTTAGCTCTTAGCTTTTAATCTCATAGTTCACACTCATTGTTCAACTCATTATCCTATGGGTCAGACTAGTACTTAAAATGTTTTGTTCTATTCTTCGTACACATTCACTGCTTAGTTATCTACAACTTTTTTTATTGCAGGCTGGTCAATTCTACGGGGCCCTTACTAGCGTCATTGGGAATCAGAAACCCAGTACACAAGCAGAAGTTATCTCTGAAGGCCATGGACACTGTTCTGTTTGGGGCCCCCAAAAGTAAGTGTGCGTCCTTACCAGTCTGTTGATGCATATATTCAATTTCCATACTGTTGCAAGTGTCAGATGTAAGTCTTCATATGAACAGTGAGGAGAAGTACTTTGGGATGGCTGCTGCATGGGAAGACTGAGTGCAGTGATGTTGTTCAACGTAACATAGCACAGCATAGTACAGCACAGCACAACATGACATAACGTGACACAGCGTAGCACAACACAAACATAGCACAGCACAAACATAATACAGCATAGCACAGTACAAACAGCATGGCACAGCATAAACACAGCACAGCAAAAACATACCAAAGCACAAATACAGCATAGCACAACATGAACATAGCACAGCACATGCACAGCACAAACATAGCCTAGCGCAGCATAAACATTGCCCACAGTACAAACATAGCACAGCACAAACATGCCTAGCACAGCACAAACATAGCACAGCACAAACTAGCACAGCTAAGCACAAACAGCATAGCACAAACACAGCACAGTCATAGCATAGCACAGCATGATACAAACAGCATAGCACAGCACAAACAGCATAGCACAGAACAGCACAAACACAGCACAACCATAGCATAGCACAGTATGACACAAACATAGCACAGCACAAACAGCACAGCACAGCTCAAACATAGCCTAGCACAACACAGCACAAAAACAGCATAGCACAGCATGAACATAGTACAACACAAACATAGCATATCACAGCACAAATATAGCACAGCACAAACAGCGCAGCACTAACAAAGCACAGCACAAACATAGCACAGTACAGTACAAACAATAGCACAGCACAAAACACAAAGACAGCACAGCACAAACAGCACAGCACAAACATAGCACAACACAGCACAAACATAGCATGTTTCGGAAATTCACACAGACCAGGAGATACTCAAGTTGTGTTTTTACAATCAAAGATATTAATCTCATGAGATAACAAAAAACATGGGAAACCATGCTACTGTAAGCTGGACAAGAGATGCACACTCAAGGTTGAAGTGTGATCACTTTTTATCACTGATGTCTCCACAGTTAAGTGGGTTATTTTAACCATCATTCTATGACCTGTGGGCTATCAGTGTTCTTGTCTCATCAGCAAAAATCTGCCAACACAAGACACACTCTATAGCAGATCTGTACACAATAGAACCATTCAGAATCTGTTGGGATCCTCAGTATTAGTCAGTCTTTCTCTCTCTCTCTCTCTCTCTCTCTCTCTCTCTCTCTCTCTCTCTCTCTGTGTATATGTGTGTGTGATTTTTTTTTTTTTTTTAAAGAGAGAGAGAAAGAGTTTTCATTAGAGATCTGAAGCTTATATTGCACATAGAATGGTGCTTCCTATTTTTATCTTGCATTTATTTTATTTTTATTTTTTGTGTGTGTGTAAGTTTAGAAATAAAGAAAATAACAAGTTGGTGGAACGCAGAAGTAAAGAAAGCAGTAAAAGAAAAAAAGGAAAAATATAAAAAGTGGTTGAAGAGCAAACAGGAATGTGATCTCATAGAATACAGAATATCGAGAAGACATGTGAGTAGAATAGTAAAGAGGGAAAAACAGAAAGACTGGGAAGAGTATGGAGAAACCCTAAATAAAAACTACAAGGAGGCAACCAGAAACTTCTACAAAAAGATAAGTGCAATGCGAACCAGAGGAGTACCCTTTGACCCAACTGAAATAATTAACAGCGAAAATGGAGAACCAATAAGTGAACAAAAACACATCCTAATAAGATGGAAGCAGTATTTCGAACAACTTCTCAACATCCCATCAGATGTCACAGGAATTCAAGAGACCTACACAGATGTCACCGAGGAACTAGAACCAGACATACTAAAAGAAGAAATTATAGAAGCCATCAGATTAGCCCCATTGAACAAATCACCAGGACAGGATGAAATACCAAATGAACTAATTAAAGCAGCAAGGGAAGTAGGAACAGCTTGGCTACATAGACTATTCAACCATGTTTGGGTAGAACAACAGACACCACGAGACTGGGGAAACGCCATAATTATCCCAATTTGGAAAAACAAAGGCAGCAAAAGAGATTGCACACAATACAGAGGCATTTCACTGTTGAGTCATACTGGGAAAATATTTTGCAAAATTCTTGAAAAAAGATTACGAACTACTTTAGAACCCCAGCTAAGCGAAACGCAGCTTGGATTTAGGAAAAACAAAGGATGCACAGACGCCATTTTTGCTCTTAGACAACTTATAGAAAAATCAATTGAATTCAATGAAACACTCTACTTAGCCTTTGTTGACCAAGAAAAGGCATTTGATAGGGTAGATAGAAACAAGCTGTGGGAAATCCTTAAACAATATGGAGTGAGTACACATCTAACAAACCTATGTAGAAGTTTATACGACAACAGTGAATGCATAGTGAGAGCAACTGGAGGACACTCAGAACCCTTCACCATAAGATCTGGAGTACGACAAGGTTGTGTCCTGTCCCCTCTCTTGTTCATAACATATATAGACAACATATGTAAAGAAACCAGCCAAGCAGAGACAGCAAGAATACCGCATGACGAGAACACAGAAGAAGAACCATCTGCAAATCTAACCATTAGAGAACTCCTGTTTGCGGACGACCAAGCACTAATAGCAAAATCAGAAGCTGAATTACAAGACCACATGAATAGTCTAAACGAAATGTGTAGGGAACATAACATGAAAATTAGCACAAGCAAAACAGAGGTAATGACTATAACTAAAGAAGAACAAACAGCAACAATTCACCTAAACGAACATCCCTTGAAACAAGTAAAGAGCTTCAAGTACCTAGGAAGTATAATATCATCAAATGGCAGATCAGAAGACGAGATCGAAAATAGGTGCAATAAGGCAAATCAACTCATTGGACAAATGGCACCAATACTAAAGAACAAACATGTATCAATAACTACTAAGAAAGCACTTTACAACACAATCTTCCTACCAACTCTGTGCTACCAATGCCAAACCTGGACAATGACAGAAAAAGAGAAAAGAAAAATCACAACAACAGAAATGAGGTTCCTGAGAAGAATACTCAACGTATCAAGAAGAGATAAGATCAGAAATGAAGAAATCAGGACTAAAGTGGGGGTTAAAGCTGCTCTAGATTTTATTAGAAAGCAGCAAGTCAAATGGTTTGGCCATGCAAGTAGGCTACCAGTCAACAGCATGCCACAACAGGCAATGACGTACAGACCAGATGGAAACAGAGGAAGAGGCCGACCACGTAAACGCTGGACGGAGGGAATAACAGAATCCATGGGAATGTCGATATACGAAGCCCATAACCGGGCACTCTCACGAAGTTTATACTTCACCTCGACACCGCAAGGTACAAGAGGAACATGATGAGAAGTGTAAGTTTGCAACTCTGTGTGGAATTATTTTTGTAATATAACTCTTTCCCTTTTCCATATACAAAAAGTAAAAACTGAAAAGGCCTATTTTTACATGCCTTGAGATGTATTGGGCATGGGGTGCTAACCCCATATCTTCATTGACCAGTTGACACTTGAAGGGTGATGTTGGTATTATACTGGCCACCTCTACTTCCCAAGACATTTCCTGCTGCTCATTTTAGCCTGTGTTGACCTGGGAGCCAGCCCCAGTAAATATTTGACATTCCCTTCAGTGTGAACCCATGATCACCATGTTGGCAGGCAAGCACGCTAACACTGCACTGCTTCCACTCCCTGCTTGATACATGGCAATTTATACGAGGGGGCTTCAAATCAAAACCTTACAAGTGTGATAGACATTACCATAACCATGCCATTGTCTTGTAACCTGTCAATATTGTTGTTAAGGATGTCAACATTGTTAAGCATGTGACATCACAGTGCAGACAAAACACAGTGGGTGACGTCATAAGGACAATATAAAGATGGTAGCTCCATTTTTGACATGCACCAAAGAGGAGCAGCGTTCTGTTATCCGTTTTTTGATCAGTGAAAGATAGCACAGCACAGACATAGCATAGCACAGCACAGCACAAACTTAGCCTAGTACAGTAAATGCATGAGCGAATGAAGGTCCAGTATGGTGATGCGTGCCTGTCTGTCCAGCATGTGTGTGAGTGGAGAAGGAAGTTTCAAACTTTTTGGTCCAATGAAGGAGTACAACAGATGGTGCTTGAGTGGTTACACATGCGACCAAGAGCATTTTTTTTCTATAGGAATCTAAGCACTTTATTGGCGCTGGAGGACTTTCATTGAACGCAGTGTTGACTACATCGAAAAATGATACATTTGTTCTTTACCATGTCAGAATATATTCACACACATACACAAGAAAAAACATTTAAGGTTTTCATTTGAAGCCTCCTCATATTTCTGAGATAGATGTCACATTGTGTGTTTAAAAAATCAATAATAATGCATTATTTATCTTTGAGTACATTGTTTGTTGGGCATTTTGTTTTGATGCTGGAGGTAAAGGTAATCAATCACATGCCACCTGGTGGCAAAGGGGTTTGAAGAATCCCACCCTCATGTATACTGCTACATTATGATGTTATGAGGTTGACTCACCAGCTTCTTCTCTCCCCACCTTTCCTTCCTAGTTATCTTTCCTTCCTGATCAACTTTCCTGACCAGTCATCTTTCCTTCCTAGTCAACTTTCCTTACATACTCCAGGATTGCCCAAACTACAACATATCCAGGCGAACCTTCTGGCCTAGAGAGACAACAGTGGAAGATAAACTCTATGGACCGCTGAATGAACTAAAAAAGACTGTTAGATTCATACAAGAGACGACATTGCAGTTGTAGACATGTTTCAGGCGAACGAAAGAAGAAGAAGAAGAACTTTCCTTACCAATCATCTTTCTTTACCAGTCATCTTAAATTACCAGCAATCTTCCTTTCCTCACAATATTTTCTTCTCAGCAGGCTTTTGTTCTTTGCAATCTTTCCTTCCCATCAGTCTTTCTTTCGTAGCAACCTTTTCTTCCCAGCAGTCTTTCTTTCCTAGCAATCTTTTCTTCCCTACAGTCTTTCTTTCCTAGCAATCTTTTCTTCCCTGCAGTCTTTCATTCCAAGCAATCTTTCCTTCCCTGCAGTCTTTCTTTCCTAGTAATCTTTTCTTCCCAGCAGTCTTTCATTCCTAGCAATCTTTCCTTCCCTGCAGTCTTTCTTTCCTAGCAATCTTGTCTTCCCTGTAGTCTTTCTTTCCTAGCAGTCTTTCCTTCCCTGCAGTCTTTCTTTCCTAGCAATCTTTTCTTCCCAGCAGTCTTTCTTTCCTAGCAATCTTTTCTTTCCTAACAATCTTTTCTTCCCAGCAGTCTTTCTTTCCTATCAATCTTTTCTTCCCAGTCATCTTTCTTTCCTAGCAATCTTTCCTTCCTGCAGTCTTTCTTTCCTAGCAATCTTTTCTTCCCTGCTGTCTTTCTTTCCTAGCAATTTTTTCTTCCCTGCAGTCTTTCTTTTCTTCCCTGCAGTCTTTTTTTTCTTGCAATCTTTTCTTCCCAGCAGTCTTTCTTTCCTAGCAATCTATTCTTCCCAGCAGTCTTTCTTTCCTAGCAATCTATTCTTCCCAGCAGTCTTTCTTTCCTAGCAATCTATTCTTCCCAACAGTCTTTCTTTCCTAGAATCTATTCTTCCCAACAGTCTTTCTTTCCTAGCAATCTATTCTTCCCAACAGTCTTTATTTCCCAGCAATCTATTCTTCCCAGCAGTCTTTCTTTCCTAGCAATCTATTCTTCCCAGCAGTCTTTCTTTCCTAGCAAACTTTCCTTCCCTGCAGTCTTTCTTTCCTAGCAAACTTTCCTTCCCTGCAGTCTTTCTTTCCTAGCAATCTTCCTTTCCCAGTCATTGCCCCTGAATAGCCATTCATCTCTCTGAGGTATCTTTCCTTCACAGTTGTTTACTTCTTAGTTATCTTTATTTCTCAGTTATCTTTCTTTCTCAGTTCATTTTTTCCTAGTCCTCTTTCTATCCCGTTATGTTTCTTTCCCAGCCATATTTTCTTCCCAGAAAATTTATGACAATTATTCTGTGTCAAATTTACGAGAATGGGTTGATCCCCAAAAGTCAAATCCTGTCAGTACTAGAATCCTAGAGCATAATGTGGAACATACTAACCACACACAACCACAACTCATTTTATTACTATTAATGTCAAGGCATTGTCTGTATTGTGTTATTCTTAACCTATTTGATTTATTTGGTTGTTTCGGGATTTGAGGTTTGAAGATTTAGCACAACCCACTACTGGCAATGCTGATCATATTCCGGTATGAACCTAAGGCCTTATCCACATCAGATTGGAAGCACTAGACTCGAGTTTTGCTCTCGTTTGAGCTTGTTAGTAGTGCATATCCCTGATTGGACCTGGAATCGAACTCCCGATCACTGACATGTGAGGCGGGTGTGCAACCACTGCCCATGCGACTCACGCTAGACGCAACCAAGTTATCACACTAGAATATCACAGTGTCGCCCAATAACTTGGTCGCATCTAGCGTGACTCGCGTGGTCAGTGGCTGCACACCCGCCTCACACGCCAGTGATCCGGAGTTCATTTCTGAGTCCAATCGGAGATATGCACTTCTGACGAGCTCAAGCAAGAGCGAAACTCGAGTCTAGTGCTTCCAATCTGACGTGGACAAGGCCCTAGGTTCGTACCGGAATACAATCAACGTTGCCAGTAGTGGGTTGTGCTCAATCTTAACCTATTTGTTGTAACTATGAGGTATTTAGCTTAAGTGTGGCATGGTTGATTGTTTAACCACTTGGAGGTTAGACATTTGTGGCTGGAGTGATTAGTTGAAAACCAGTTGCTTCCCAGTGCTTCCACACACTGAATTACAAAACAGCTGCTCGACTTTGCTCCAAGTTGATGATGGGGAAAACAGCTGAGGAAGGTCACTTGATTTTCACCTTGATGATGTTTTTAAGGCCTAGTATATATGAAATGTGTGGCCTTTCAGTTTCTTGTAGCAGTGTGGGGGGGGGGGGGGGGTGTGTGTGTCTAAATGACAGCAGAAAGAGAAGACAGTGTACAAACTTGCATCATGGCATGAATATATAAATGTTAGCATATGAATTGATAAAAAAGAGAAAATACAGATTTATTCAAAGGAAACTCAGCATGGAAGAAGATGGGCTATTAAGGGAAATAAAATTGAGGAAAATGAAATATTTTGGTGATGTAAAATACACACATTTCTGGAAAAGATAACTAAGGAGGGAAGTGTACTGGGGAAGTTGAAAATAGAAAGACCACGTAAACTGTGAATTTACAAATTGTTAGGTAATTTGCCAGCTTTTTGGCAAAAGGGTTACATACGCAATTTGTAATCCTGCATACCAGTGTTCGCCATGCAATGGTATGAGTGCCGGCCATTCAGAAAGCAGAGGCAAATTATTGAACTTACTAAGAATCACAAATAACCAAAATATGTTGGGGTTGACTGCTACATCCTGTAAAGGATCTGCAACTAGCTATCTAATTTATACATGACAGCAACAAAAGAAAGACATCTGGCTTATCATAGAGAGACATTTGGAGAGACTGGTGTGTGGGAAATGTTCTTTGCAGTACAAGCTACTGGATGGTGACTAGAGAATGGGAACTGTAACATGACAGCCCATATCAGTTGGCAAGGCACCTAGTTATGATTATATACACATACATGCATACTCTGAATTCTGTATCAATGTTTCTTTTGTTTAGGAATTCACAGCTATATCAAAGATATTACGCTGTTCATGGCCATTCTTCTTGCCATTGGCATCAGTTGGTTTGCTTGTCTGCATCATCGCTACTCCCAGACTCAGGTCAAGAAGATGATGAAAGACTTGGAGTCACTCCAGAAGGCTGAAGATGCTCTAAAGAAGCTGAGTAGAGAGTAAGTGTGAGGTTTGGAGCATAATTCACATATTTTTGAAGCTCCTATTTGGTTTTGTTTTCTGAAAAGGGCTTACATCTATTGTAGTGAGGTTGGTGTAGTGACTTTCCTCCCAGCCCAGTACTGAAGTACCATCTCCGTGTGGACTGTGCTGCAGAGTTCTCCTTCCCCTCTCCAAGCTCAGAAACCAGTGGGGTGTGCAGCACGGGTGCTGAAACATCACATCTGTGGGGAGGTATTAGGATATCACCAGATCCAGACTCAACTCAGGACATTAGGACTAGCTGTAATGTCTCTCCACAGGTGTTAGGTACCTGATTGTCAATGGACTCCACCACAAAGCCCTGAGGGAACCAAGAGGAGATCAGAGGAATAATATAAATACATACATATGACAGAAAAATCTATGGTGCTCATCTCATAATAGGTGAATGACATGAAAGGATCAATCTGAGTCACTGTTAAAGTTGAGCTTGACAACATACTCCGTACTGATGCTCTGAGGGGAGATTAGGGGGCTAATATAAATAGGTAAATGTGAAAGAAAAATCTATGGTTGAATACTACTAAACAGAAAATGATAACCCGAGACATTGTAAAATTTTAGTTTTTACTAGAAAGTAAATTGTGTTTATAATATCAGTGTTATAATGTGATATTGTTGGCACATAAGCAGAAGACCTGGTAGCATAGTGATTGTTTCATTCATCTGCAAATTGTGGCCAGGTGTTTCATATCCAGCAGTGACAGAGTTGGATTTCTTGTTTCACCATTATGGTTCTGAATCCAGTGCATTATGAAAAATGAGAAGAGCAGTATAAGAAGACCAGCGTAATACAGTCCACATACATGAAAACATTGAAAGCTATATCCAACAATAACATGTTTACTGAGAATATGAAATAATAGGTTGGTGAATAATTTGTAGCTGCGGTAGCATCGTGGCTAGCATGCTTACTTGCTGGTCTGGTGGTCATGTGTTCAAATCCCCATTGCAGGTCCACATGGCAGAATGGGTAAGAACACATGCTCTTAAACATCCGGTGTGCTGATGCCGAGGTAAGCGGTTCAACCCCTACGCTGGACTAAAATGTTGACCTGTCATCCTTGACTTGGGGACGTTAATTACAAGTACCTCTGAAGTCGGAGTGGGTTCGCCTGATGGCGAGGGACACTGTTAGTATGGAAAGCTAATCCACACGCAAAATTTAGTTCATCACTACTATAAATAGTGTGTATGGACTATGCTTGAGTTCAAAGCAAGCGAGTGCAAAGAAAAACCATATCAGATGGAAAACCATTTCAAATTAGCAGGTTGAACAGAGCAAAAATTTGGTCAATACAGAAAAATAATTTATACATTGAATATATGAGTCTAATACCAATACCCAGTATGCTATATAAACATGTAAACATACCCAGTATGCCATATAAACATGTAAACATGGTTACGTTACTAGCTTACTTTACATGAAACATATAACAAGATCTCATTGCCATGCTATCTTGGCATAATATAGATCTATTGCGAGGCCCATAATTTCTTCAGCAAACAGCACTCAACTGAGTGATCTAGTCATTATAATGCTGGTTGCCTTAGCTCTGAAGAAATCTGTCAGTGTCCATTGTATAAGGCTGGGTGACCTTAGAGCCATACTGTCACCTTTCCTTTCCTTGCTAGTCACCTTTTCTTCCCAGTCATCTTTCTCTGTCACCTTTTCTGTCTAGTCACCTTTGCTTTTGTGTCATCTTACCTAATAACTTGTATCCTTTGCTTCTAAGTCATCTTTCCTTTCTAGACACCTTTCTCTCTCTCTCCTCTCTCCTCCCCCTCTTTCTCTCCCCCCCCCCCCCAGTTGTTTTCCCTTGCAAGTCACCTTCCTAGCCACTTTTTAATCCTACTGATCCATCCTACGTGGTCACTTTTTCTTCCCAGGGATCTATTGCAAGGCCCATAATTTCCTTCCTAGAACATATGAGTGCACTAGCCATTATGCTACACTGGTTCCTGTTTACTGTATAGTCTAAGAGTTAACATTAGGTTTACAATATAATTTATTGCAGGCTGGCTGATGCAGAAAAGAACCAGATTTCCATACCACATGATAAACAAGAGGAGCTGAGGATGCTGCGTGTAAGTATCATATATGCATTCGATATCCCCATATTGTTTGCACATATTTTATAGACCAATTGGCATTCAATATGTGATGTAATCAGTCTCAAGCTGACCGATTTTACTCCCCAGGTAATTTCTTGGCACCAGTTTTAGGCTGGGTCAATCTGAGAGCCCAGATCAATTTTTAAATCTTCTTTAATGGGCATTTGAATACATGACCACTTCCCTGGCATGCACGCTTGCCATTGCTCTACCACAGCTCCCTGAGTTGTGTGAACAATGTAGTAACCTGACAGATTTCAGCCCTCTTATTTAGACATTTTGTTTGGACAGTATCTGTTTCGGCAACTATTCATGATTTACAGCTGCCAAAGGGTTGTTGATGTGCATAATGTGAAGTCAGGACCTCCTATATTTCCACTCTTGTCCGAGAAGGCTGGTATCTGATACATTACCTAGTGATCAAGTGGGGTATGTGTGAGAGAGAGAGGTTGGGGCTATAACATCAGCAGGTTCCTGTGAGACTGGTGTTCTCATTATTCTCACTCTTGTTTTAGCTTCTGTTCATTTTTTTGGGCTCAATTTCATTTTTTTTATTTCTTGAACATTTCATGGCTGCTGAACTTGTGATGTTATTTTATTTTATAGCAACCATATCCATTAAGTTTAATCCAGTCTACTATTTATTAGTACTTCCATACTTAGCATCTTTTGAAAGACACCTGTATGTATTATCTGTACCAAAAGTCCTTTAATATGCTTGTTAATTTTCACTTCTGTTGGTGTATACCTTGGAAGATGGGTCCCAGTAACATTACTTGTCTTTCTGCTTGCAGTTAGTCAGAACATCTCAGGTGTACTGGACCCAGTTTTGTTAACAATGAGAATAGTTTTGCCTATACCCATCCATTATAAGAAGCACACATATCAGCTTATTTAAAACTCCTATCTCATTCCACCTTTCAGTATTTTCATTTCCTGAACTTAGGGTTCTGTATTCATTGAAACATGTGGATTGCTAACCTGTGATTATGAAATTGTAGTTTTCCAGCTATGGGAATCTGGTTCTTTTGTTCATTGATAAAGGCTTTGGTTGAAATGTTCACTTGTATCTGTGTACGTGTCTTTCCTTTTGTTGAGCTTTATAGTTTTATTTTGTGTTATTCTGTTTCCAGTATCAGCTTGACAGCAATCACCACCTTTTTTCTATACTATTCAGCATGAATACTGGTGTGAATTGCTTCATCACCCCACCATATCTTTGTGACTGACTGCCCATAAACTTACTCTTAGTTAATTGATGTGGTTGTTTTGCCGCTTCCCTTCTATAATAAATACAAGGGTAAGTTAATAAGTAAGTCACAAATGACTTTAGAAAAATAACTAAATATGACAACTTTTTTTAGTTTTTTTTTAAACAACAACCAGTTTATTTTTATACATACACTGTCCATTTATTTCTCAACATAATTTCCACAAACATTGATGCACTTATCCCATCGTTGTATCAGTCCTCCCAAACCGGCTGCATAGAACTGCATGCTCTGTTTTCTAAACCATGTTTTCACTTCACATTCAACTTCCGCGTCATTCGCGAAATGTCTCCCACCAAGGTGGGTTGTCAGTGTTTATGCTGACAAATGTTTGTTTCGTAAAGCGGTGCATAGCTGGGTAGAAAAAAAATCACGAGGGTGAGTCAATAAGTAAGTCACACAGTTCTGTGGGATGGCCGGTAAATGAAAACAAAGCATGCATTTCTATGCAGGCGGTTTGGGAGGACTGATAAAACGATGGGATAAGTGCATCAATGTTGGTTGAAATTATGTTGAGAAATAAAGGGACAATGTATGTATAAAAATAAACTGGTTTCAAGTTGTTATCATATGTAGTTATTTTTCTACAACCATTTGTCACTTACTTATGAACTTACCCTCGTATATTATGATTGTTTAATATTGACTGTTTTTATGTACTGCATTATATTGTCCTTAACATCCTAAATTGATTTCATCCACTGTGTTATGTTGTCTATATCAACCTATCTTTGTCGTAGTTTGTTGCTGACTTACTGCTAATTTAATCAACAGCATACATGTCACATCTTTGTTTTATAAATTTCATGCAGCCAGATGAAAAAACCAGGGTACTCATATAAACCGTGTATTGTTATAGCAACAGCTGAGCATAATATATATATATAATTTTCTAGTTTATTAAGTTTTTGTGCTTGAGTGTTTTATTGTATGTGTGTCATCATTGTATGTATGTCAATGTATTTGTCATACCAGCGCCACTTATGTACTGAGCAAAGCAAATGATGAAAGCATGTATTAATTGTGATTGATTGATTGATTTAGGAATCGACATCACAGCATTCGGGGCATTCCCATAAGCGCTCCGTCCCCATCCTCAGCAGCCAGCGAAGAGTTCCAACACTAATAGTACCAGTAGCAATCTGATTATATGTCCGTCTCGTCTTTCCTTTGAGCGTTGAGCGTCGGCCAGATCCCCTCGTCACTTCTCGCTGTCTCATTCTTGCCAGACCATGGTGATCCATTTGCTCCTCCGAGGTGTACATGTGCTCCCACAAGGCTGCAACCACGTCTGCTTTGTCATGTATCAGTACTCCACCAAGTTCTGCAGAGCCAGCCAATCTGTCCGCCTGTTCATTTCCCAGCACACCGGCATGCCCTGGAGAAAAGATCCAGGCGATGCTTGTCACCCGTGACCTCCGAAGCAAAGCAAGCCACTCCGCACGAAGCCTGCCCATCTTCACCCTCGTCAGCATGCTTTCTGAGTCAGTTACAATCACGGTGTGTGTGTGTGTCGTATTCTCCATCCAGCGGAGAGCCGCAGTGACTGCCTCCACCTCCATTCTTAAGCCGCTTGTTGTGGTATCGTATGCCAGGCTCTTCTGCACCAAACGTCAACCATTAGCTTTTGCTATGAACCCCCAGCCACTTCTCTCACCTCTTGGCACAGAACCATCTGTGTAGATAATCACATCACCTGAGTGCGCATTGTCCTGAATTAGTTGCTGGATTTCCACTTCCATGGCCCCTGCTAGCCACTCCCTGCACTCCCGGCTTAATGTGATTATAACTCTGCACAAGTCTGATTGCTCCGCTGGCACTCTGACCCACTCCTCTCCTCGCCTAATGTTCTCCAAGATGCACAATAGAATTTTAAATGCATCCTATTTCTGCATATCTTGAAAACTCCTGTAACAAATATTCATTTGATATTTTTCATCTACGAGTTGCACATAGAGTTTAGATATATTAAACTATTGAAGAGATACTAACATGATAATTCAGGGGAAAGTATCTCTGTATCATCACCCAGTAAAAGAAAGATTCAAAGATTTGGCAGAACGGTGGCTTGGAAGATGTAGCTTTATACATCAGGGAAAAATGACTACAAAGAAGGATTGCAGAATTGCCAGATAAAGTTGTCCCGTTAATGGTCAGTACCAAAACAAAAACCTTGAAAAGAAGAGAAAGGTCTAAAACCCATGTTTAAAACAGATGTAAACGGTAAAAAACACAAAATAGCGTAGAGCTGAGGCCAGAAACTTTTAGTCTTCTTGCTGATACATCATGATCAAGTGCCATGCCGATAAGCATGGGCGCTCATGTTTCATCATCTTACACGATCCCCAGAGTCATAGATCAGCTCTGTGTTTTTGTCTTGATTATGCCATGTGGCCTTTCTCCATGTTCTTTTCCCTCAATCTTACCAGTTGTCACCAAGTTCTCCAGTTTATTTCTTTACATAACGTGCCCAACAAATTGGACTGTCTACATCTAATTTCTCGGATGTTTATGGTTTTCATTTGTTTCTTGTAGAACTGACTCATTATGATACATACCCATGTGGATATTAAATATATATATATTAACCTGATGTTTGTAATATGTCATATTACTGATGGCTGTAGAAATGTGGTTTCTGAGGAAAATGCAAAGAATACCATGGACAGCCAGAAAGACCAATGAACAAGTCCTTCAAGAAACAAATGAAGATCGTAAACTGATCAGAGACATTAGACGTAGACAGTCACAATTTTTTGGGCATGTTATGAGAAGAAATGATTTGGAGAACTTGGTGACAACTGGTAAGATCGAGGGGAACAGACCAAGGGGAAGACCTAGAAACAAGTATCTGGATGGCTTGGCCTTGTGGCATGGTCGAGACAGAAACACGGAACTGATCCACGACTCTGTTGATCGAGTGAGATGGCAGAACATGACCGCCCACGCTTACCGGCATGGCACATGATGGATGGATGGGATATACACATACATATGGATCATACAGAATGCTATACTAAATGAAGGAGCTTGTGTGTATGTAGAATACAAACAATTATAAATGTAAACAAACAAAGCATCAGTGGACTTCATTCCACCAAAAACTTTAAAGACGTGCCTGGAACTAACTACTGCTTTTATTAGAGACATTAACCTGAAGGTGTGAGTGCATGTGAAGAAGAAGCAGTAGCATATGCATAAGGAGAAGAAATAGATATTTTAGAATACCATGTTACCTTGAAATGTTTAGCTGTAAATGTTAATGCATTTAACATTAATAAGGCTGTCAGTAGCCACCGCCATTGCAAAATTCCAAAAGTATATAAGTGACTCTCTTGGTGGAATATTTATAGTGTATAAAGTCTGTTATGTGAACATGAAAGACAAGGCTAAGCCATCACATTATTTTCACAAAGATAACTTTGAGGGCAGTCCCAAAGGGAGATTTATAGTAGAGTGACATGTTAAAAGAAAAACGTCATACTGGTCTTCAGATAGAATAACCTAACATGACATTAAAGGAAATATTGGGTGTCTCTGTAAAGATAATTCAGAATCTGTAAGAAATGACCACACATGCTTAAAATATAAATTCATAATCAGGTACAGCTAACATTTAAAGAATGGCTTCTATGTTAAAGAATTCCTTGAAGTATTTTAGGACTGGACCTTGCCATCTTGACAGACGATAGTTTTTACATTGTGCTAAAAATATTTTTAAAATGCACAGTGACAATACTTCTCCATAGCACAAATCCTGGACTGAATTGTAGAGACCATATGTTGTCCATGCAGTGTGATCTCTCTCTCTGGGGCTGCCTAGTTTACTCTAGAGGAAAGGTAACACCAATACATGTGGAACAAGACAAGCTGCAGAAGCTGTCGGATCAGCAAAGCAATGCTCTAACTGTTGAAGAATCACAATAGAAAAACAACAACATGTTCATTACTAGTGATTGTTATTTCAAATCAGATATAGAGTGCTCATGATATATTGTGATTATGTTGCTATATGGCATAGTGTCATTGATATCAATGCTAGCTCTGTTGTTGGTGTGATATATGCATATTGTAGGCTCCCCGAAAGTTAATGTTTTTTTTGTTATTGGATGACCGCCGGTGTCCCATTACTGTTGTAATCATTCATTATAACTCTTACATGCCTTGTTTCTGCATGTAGCTGACTCCTTCCTCTCCCTCCCTCTCTCTTTCCCTTTCTCTCCCTCTCCCTCCCTCCCTCTCTCCCTTCTCTCTCAAGTGCCTAATTCTTAACCCTTTGAAAATAAAGTTTGTTCTTTCATTTGTTCGTTGTTCATTTGTTCTCTCCCTCTCTTTCCATCCCTCTCTCCATCCCCCCCTCTCTCTCTGTTTGTGCCCTCTCTCTCTCTGTTTGTGCGCATGCGCAAGGCCAAGTTTTTTTTAGTGATGGGCTGGTGAATATATCAGTGATGGGCTGGTGAACTTATCAGTTATGGGGTTGGTGAACTTATCAGTTATGGGCTGGTGAACTTATCAGTCATGAGCTGGTGAACTTACCTGTGAAATCTCAGAAATGAATAAGTTTAACATTGCGTCTCGATTTCATCCATGGGTTGATTTGAAAGTAGACCAATTTACATTGATTTCGATAATAATAGGCTATGGCCTTTCAGAAAGCAATGGCAAACTACTGAACTAAATTGCCTAGGTAATCACAAACAGCCAGTAAATGCTGGGGTTGATTGCAACATCCTGTAAAGGACATGCAATTAACTTGAACACATTTTGTCAGCTTTCAGCTAGGATTTTTGCAGCTATCATATCTGTGTAACTTGCAGCGTTACCATGTTTGGTGTTGTGTAGAGCACTATTTATGATTGTATATTCTGTTCTTTTACTAGCTTGTTTAGTTGCAGTATTTGGAATATTCATCATCACCACCACCACGTCACCACCACTACCACCATCATCACACCCTTTTCTTTTTATTTTAAGATCCATGCCAATGTTATGTTAATTGTCATTATGTTAATGGTTATAACTATTGTTTGCTTTCCATGATTTTATTACCAGTTATTGTAGTCAATGATTTTATTTTGCCGTTCATTCGCTTTGAACTCAAGCGTAGTCCATACACACCACTTCAAGTAGTGCAGGACTGAATTTTGAGCGTGGATTAGCTTTCCCTTTTAACAGTGTCCCTCGCCATCAGAGGTACTTGTAATTTACATCCCCAAGTCAAGGACGAGAGGTCAACAGTTTAGTCCAACTGTCCAGCATCAGCACACCGGATGTTTAGGAGCATGCGTTCTTATCTATTCGACCATGCTGACTCCGTCAATAATTTAATTACCAATTATCATGTTTGTTATTGCCATTTATTATAATATGTGATTTAATTATCTAGTTTCATTTTCTGTGGTTTAATCAGTCCTTATTTCCTTTAATCTAATCACAAGTTTGAGTTTTCTGTAATTTTCTTTGTTCTGTGTGAATTAATTACTGGGTAGTTAGTGCATTCTGTGCAACAAATATGATGGCTTGGTGTGAGTAGGTTGAGGGCTTATGCTCTAATGGGCTAATGGGGTATAAAGAACAGAAGATCTTCTTAAGTGATTTAATTGCCAGTTATCGTTAATTTGTGCTCGAATTCAAGTCCTCTGCTTCAATGATTTAACTTACTTTTTTTTTCTGCATATCCTGTTTACAGGACATCGCTGTCAACACCAGCATTTTACTGCTATTGTTGATGTCTTAGCAAGTTTACGTTCCGTAGTTTGCCATTGCTTTCTGAACAACCGGCTACCATACTAACACGTTAAAACCCAGCGCAACGTGGTCTGTTGCCAAATCGGTCACAGCTGTGTTTTGAACGTGGGTAATAGGGCTTACTAATCATGTCCGTACGCCCTTAGTCATGGAGACCGGCAGTAATTTAATTAAGTGAAAAAGTAAAGGACCCTTTTCCAGACCTTGAGGTGTATTTGGCATAAGGTGCTAGCCACATATTTGTATATACACGCTGGATGGGTGATGTGTGAAATATCTGACCGGCTGTCTTTACTTCACACAACATTGGGTTGACCTGGCAGTCTAGGTAAATTAACAGTAATCATCCCTGCTGCAATGGTATGACCAAATGTAAAACCACACAGCTGGCAGGCCAGTGTGCTAGTTACTACACAGCCACAGCTTCCAGTGATTACATGACCATATATCTCTTTGCTGTGATGAGATTGTCATCCAGATATAAGCCCAACTGTAGTTATTGCTACAGCATTCATTTGTTTCTCTAAATGAGTGAACACTTGTTAAGAGTTATTTCATCTCATCTTGTTCCTCCTGTACCTTGTGGTCGAGGTGAAGCATAAACAGCGAGAGAGTGCCCGTTTATGGGCTTCATATATCAAAATTCCCATGGACTATTATTCCCTCTGTCCTTCATTTACATGGTCGGCTATGATAGTTATTTATGATTGTTAATTGTTGATAATCGGCTCCATGGCCGAGGGGTTAGCAGCTTTCTCCGCTAACCCCGAATACTCTCATCACGTGACGCGACGAGAATTAGCAGTGGTTCGAATCGCAAAAAGTGACTTATGAGAGTATGGAGCCGGTCGTTCAGAAAGTCGTGGCGTGCTGATGAGCGTAATCTAGCCTAGGAATCAACATACAGCTGAAAGATGCTGGTGTTGACCGCAATATCCTGAAACAGGATGGAAACACGGGGAAAAAAAAAAAAAAAAAAAAATTGTTGATAGTCTATCTCATCTCATCATGTTCCTCTTGTACCTTGCGGTGTCGAGGTGAAGTATAAACTTCGTGAGAGTGCCCGGTTATGGGCTTCGTATATCGACATTCCCATGGATTCTGTTATTCCCTCCGTCCAGCGTTTACGTGGTCGGCCTCTTCCTCTGTTTCCATCTGGTCTGTACGTCATTGCCTGTTGTGGCATGCTGTTGACTGGTAGCCTACTTGCATGGCCAAACCATTTGACTTGCTGCTTTCTAATAAAATCTAGAGCAGCTTTAACCCCCACTTTAGTCCTGATTTCTTCATTTCTGATCTTATCTCTTCTTGATACGTTGAGTATTCTTCTCAGGAACCTCATTTCTGTTGTTGTGATTTTTCTTTTCTCTTTTTCTGTCATTGTCCAGGTTTGGCATTGGTAGCACAGAGTTGGTAGGAAGATTGTGTTGTAAAGTGCTTTCTTAGTAGTTATTGATACATGTTTGTTCTTTAGTATTGGTGCCATTTGTCCAATGAGTTGATTTGCCTTATTGCACCTATTTTCGATCTCGTCTTCTGATCTGCCCGTTTATACTTCTTAGTTTTTCTACGAGCAGTATGAAGATCCCCTGCCGGCTTGCTAGGCCAGTCGCAGGTTTAGGACACTAATCTGACCACAGGGAGTCCATCCCCTATGGCGAGCCATAGCCCCGTTAGCCCATGACCTCGCGGTCATGGTTGCCCGGTCTGCACCACGTGGAGGTGGGGGTTGACTTGTGTAGTCTGCGGGTCATCGGCAGGCTACTAATTTTCGCTCTTCACCCCTCCTGGGAGAGGCTAGCCGATCCTAACCCTGCTGGCTGCAGGGCCAGGCGCATTCCACACCTTACAGACCTTGATAGTCTATGAGTTCACATTTAACCTACATATGTTCAATTATTCTGCTGTTTCTTATTAGATCATTAACAAACTCAATTCTAAATATACATTCCTAGCTTTCTTAAGTTCCCTGATCTGTATTTACCAGCGCAATTCTATGAGGTTGAAAGTAACACGTGTAAACAGTGGAGACAAGTCCCCCAAGAGCCTCAGCAGAGAAGGTTCTGTATATCATAGGCAGGAAGGTGAGAGAAAGCTGAAACAAGCAGAAGAAGAGCTAGCTTCCCTGAGAGAAGCACTGTTAGGTATGTCAATGTTGTTACTGTTATCTTCTAGTGGTATGTGGGCTTTTCTTTTTTGGCTCAGTTACATGTAGGTATACCTGTCATGTTTATAGCTGTAAAATGAACAAATCACCAAAAAACGAGAAGTAGATGGTAAACTTGACTAGAACATGATCACAAGTGACAAAATAGACGTTGTGGCCAAAGTCTTCATCAGCACACAAACTACATGCACACACCATTATAACTAAATGAAAAACTCTTTATGAATATATATATATATATATATATATATATATATATATATATATATATATATATATATATATATATATATATATATATATGTATATATATATGTATATATATATATATATACACACTATCTGACCCAGCCCGGCTTCGCCCAGTCCCTGATGGGTAGCATCTAATTTAATTCATATAAGTAGTCATATAAGTTCTCGTTCCCGTTCCCGACTGTCTGTCTCTGTCTGTCCGTCCGTCCGTCCGTCCCTCCCTCCCTCCCTCTCTGTCTGTCTGTCTGTCTGCATTTAGAACAACCTTAGATAAACGAAGACCAACTTACAAAAAGCATTAGAAAGAGCACTTGAAAGATCTTTACATCTTCCCCCAACAATTAACTTGGGTAAATGGAGCATCTAATTTAATTCATATAAGTAGTCATATAAGTTCTCGTTCCCGTTCCCGACTGTCTGTCTGTCTGTCTGTCTGTCCCGGCCCGGCATCGCCCAGCTCTTGGTGTGGAGCATCTCATTTAATTCATATAAGTAGTCATATAAGCTCCCGTTCCCGTTCCCGACTATCTATCTATCTGTCTGTCTGTCTGTCTGTTTGACCCGGCCCGGCTTCGCCCAGCCCCTAATGGGGAACATCTCATTTAATTCATATAAGTAGTCATATAAGTTCCCGTTCCCGACTATCTGTCTGTCTGTCTGTCTGCCTGTCTGTCTGTCTGTCTGTTTGTCTGTCTGTCTGTCTGTCTGTCTGTCTGTCTGTCTGTCTGTCTGTCCGTTCCTCCCTCCCTCCCTCTCTGTCTGTCTGTCTGCCTGTCTGTCTAATAATTTATTGGTTGCAGTTAGAACAACCTTAGATAAACGAAGACCAACTTACAAAAAGCATTAGAAAGAGCACTTGAAAGATCTTTACATCTTCCCCCAACAATTAACTTGGGTAAATGGAGCAGCGCCAGCAGCAGCAGCAGAAGAAAAAGGAGGAGTAGGAGGAGGGAGGAGAAAGAGGGAGGAGGAGGAGGGGCGGAGAGAGGAGGAGGAGGGAGGAGGAGGAGTGGGGAGGAATAGGAGGGAGGAGGATGGAGGAGGAGGAAGAGAGAGGATGAGGGAGGAGGAGGAGGCCGAGGGAGAAGGAGGAGGGGTGTGGAGGGAGGAGGAGGGGTGTGGAGGGAGGAGGAGGGATGAGGAGGAGGAGAAGGGAGGAGGAAGGAAGAGGAGTGATTAGGAGGAGGGAGGAGGAAGAGGGAGGAGGAGGGGAAGAGGAAGAGGGTAGGAGGAGGAGGGGAGAGGAGGAGGAGGATTATAATGCATATGCCTGTAGATAACTGCAGCGAAAAGGTGGGTCTGTATCTATCTGACTCGGCGTGGCTTCGCCCAGCTCCTGGCGGGGAGCGTTTCATTAAATTCATACCACAAAAAAAAAAAAGTTACTTAAAAAATATCACAGTTGGCTGCGCTGGAATGAAAGGAAGGCGTGTAGAAAATTTCATCTCAATCGGATGGACCGTTCGCGAATGCATAAAGGAAGAGGGAGGTGGAGGGAGGAGGATGAGGGATGAGGAGGGAGGAAGAGGGAGGAGGAGGAGGGATGTGGAGGGAGGAGGAGGAGGGAGGAGGAGGAGGGATATGGAGGGAGGAGGAGGAGAGAGGAGGAGAAGGGAGGAGGAGGGAGGCGGAGAGGGAGGAGGAGGGAGAAGGAGGAGGAGGGATATATATATATATAAAGTTACTCATCTGTATCCTAGTTCTTCCTCCCCCATCATCCTCCCTCCTCCCTCTTCCTCCCTCCCCTCCTCCTCCTCCTCCCCCTCTTCCTTCCTCCTCCTCCTAATCACTCCTCCTCCCTTCTCCTCCTCTCTTCTTCCTCCTCCCTCCTCCTACTCCTCCTTTTTCTTCTTCTGCTGCTGCTGCCGCCGCTCCATTTACCCAAGTTAATTGTTGGGGGAAGAGGGATGTGGAGGGAGGAGGATGAGGGAGGAGGGAGGAGGTGGAGGGAGAAGAAGGAGGAGGGAGGAGGAGGAAGAGGGAGGAGGAGGAGGGATGTGGAGGGAGGAGGAGGAGGAAGAGAAGGGAGGAGGAGGGAGGCAGAGAGGGAGGAGGAAGGAGGGGGAGGGAGGAGGCGGAGGGAGAAGGAGGAGGAGGATGATGATGAGGAGGGAGGAAGAGGGAGGAGGAGGAGGGATGTGGAGGGATATATATATATATATATATATATATATATATATATATATATATATATATATATATATATATATATATATATAAAGTTACTCATCTGTATCCTTGTTGTGAACTTTACATATGTAATCAAATACTGCAAGTGGAGGTCAGCATGGATAAGAGCACTCACTCTTAAACACCCGGTGTGCTGAAGCCAAGTTCAACCCCCACTGGTCAGTTGGGCTAAAATGTTGACTTCTCATCCTTGAAGTGGGGACGTAAATTATAAGTACCTCTGAAGTCAGAGTGGCTTTGCCTGATGGCGAGGGAGACTGGTAATAGGGAAAATTAATCCATACACAAAATTCAGTCCGGTGCTACTAGAAATAGTGTGTATGGACTACGCTTGAATTCAAAGCAAGCGAGTGGGGGAAAAATATACCACAAGTATGATTATAACAGTGCAGCTAGGCCTGTATTTAGTATAATCAACCCTAGTGATGATTTCCTAATATTTGTCTGTTGTTGTCTGTCTGTCTACCTGTCTATCTGCATGCTTGTCTGTCTGTATCTCTGTCTGATAGCACTCTATTTAGGCAATATTTGTTTCCAGTGGCATATTACTCAGAAGTTTCTCCAACTTCATAAAGTATATGAGAGATATCTCCATGAAGGAAAGGCAGTGAGGACAGGAACTAGTCACCTAATGTCATGTTGCTATGAGTTTGTACATATGAAAACCAAACACTAATATATTGGTACCTGTGGATATTACTTGATGATTCATCAAAACCATAAGAAAATGACAAATGAAATGTATAGGGCATAACAACAGAAGAGATGGAATAGAAAAATCACCCTTGTGTGGGAAAATATTAATTAGTAGAGGCAGAGGGAACAAAGAAAAATGTTTGCGATAAGTTTAAACACTGGTTAACAAATACTAATATAAGCAATGTCTAGTTCATTGAAGTATCAGACAAAGTGTAGGGTGTCATGATTGCTGATATATGTACTGGGCTAGACACCTAAAGAAGAAATGTATGCGAAGTTCTTTCAATAAAACATGCACATACACAGAAGCACACATGCATGCTCATTCACATTTACATACGCAAATGCACACTATTTGCACCCACACTCACAATACCAATTCATTAGTGTAATGGTAAGTTCATTTGTCTACCAGCACAGAAGTTCTGTGTTCACTCACTTGCAATGTGTAATTACATGGTTGAATGTTTTGCAACTCAGTGTTTGAGAAACTGTGGGCTTTGTCACTGTTACATGTCCATGATGTCTTCAGAGGCAGAGAACAGATTAGAGCTTCAGCAGCATTTGGAAAGCCAGTGGTCAGTGCCGGGAGAGCTGCAGATCTGGCTGCAGCTGACACATGAGCTGGAACAGGTGCATTATAATGCCAAGAGACAGGCCGCAGAGAGGCAGCTACTGGCAGCTAGGGATGGGGTAAGCAGTTCGTGTTGGTAGACACTGAGACCAGGCATTCAGTACTGGCATATAAGTTTGTTGCATATCCTTTACAGGGCGTCAGTCAACCCATCAATGTTTGTCTGTTTGTGATTTCTTGGCAAGTTTATGTTCAGTAGTTTGCCATTGCTTTCAGAACGACCGGTACTCATACCATTGAATTAAAACCAATGCCAGGTGGTCTGCTGCCAAATCGCCCACACCTGTGTCTCGAACGGGGTATGTGGATTACGAATGGCATCCATAACCCCTTTGTCACAGCACCAGCATTGGCATATCAGTTTGTAGTTGTTCTTGCCCAGTTATTGACATAAGTATAATTAATTTATAGTAGAAAAGCAACCACGTGTAAATATATATGTGACAGCAAATAAGTTCTCTTCACAGTAGAATGATAAATAAGACCTAGTGATTAGGTATATTTGACCACCAAATGAAGAGTTCTCATATCAATCAGACGGACACTGCCACCACCACCAACACATGATGATTACCATATTATGGACTGACCAGAACATATCATTGTTCATGCCTCAGACAAGAATACGATTGATTATCCAGTCATATGTATACAACATTTAAGATCACAATTAGGCCATGTGTGTTGGTGCCCCAGACCTCAGATCAGGCAACCCAAGACTGCCTCAAATATGATGTATCAATACACACTTTTAGCTTAGATAGTGGAAGCTAAACTTTACAGTTCACAGTAATTGAACTACAAAAAGACAGTGAAATTTATACAAGAGATAACTTTGCTGATATAGATAATTTATTTCAAGTGAATGAAAGAAAAAGAAGAAGGTATATTAGAATAAATACAAATTTTCTTCACTTATTGGGTCATGGCAGTTAGATGCCTTCTTTTTCTCCACCTTGTGCCTTGTATTCCCCAGTGAAACAGTCAGTCAACCATCTCATGCCACACTATCCTATCTTGTAGATCCTCTATGTTTTTTGTGTATTGCTCATTTCTGTCTCTAATTGTTAACTCCATGTGCTGTTTGGTCTCCCTATGTCATTTGCCATGCAGATTCAACAAGAAGGGCTCTAGTTATGCCATCAACTGGTTTTCTCAAATAATGTTCTAGCCAGCATTAGTGTCTATTTCCTTACTTCCAGATTGTGCAGAATGTGTCTAGTTTCAGAAGCTCTACATGTCTGGAATGTGTCTATGAGCACTTCATTGCTGATTCCATCACACCTTCTTGTTACTTCTATTTTGCTCAGGGTTCTGTTAATAATTTATTTTTCTGTAATTTATTAGTAATCATTCATCCCCCATTAAAAATAAAACTTATTCAGCACATGTCAGTTAAAGCTGGAAATTCTCATGTTTTGCTGGTTTTATTTTGTTTTCAATCACATTTCTAGTGTTATGAAAACTCCTCTTGCCTTGTGTGTTTCTATCTTGATGTCTCTGTCTGGTCATCCAGCTGCTTTTACAAATAAAAATGGAAAAGTTTCTTCTCCATGCCGTCAGCGTATTGAGCATATGTTTTTTTTGTTTTCACAGACCAGCCTGCACTTGGTGGGTGATGTGGTCAGTGTCATGCTAGCCACCTTTACTTTCCAAAACATTTCTTGGTACCTAATTTAGGCTGGGTCGCCCTGGGAGGCCAGGTCAATAGTCAAACTCTGCCCTAATGCAGATACGAACCCATGTCCACTGGGCCAGCAGTCAAGCATGTAGCCACAACGCTACTTTGCCTCCCTGTTTGTATGTTGCTGCAAAGATATTTTTATGATTTCATACCTTGAATCAGAGTTTCAAATGTGCAGCCTTACAGGGAATCTCACACCCATGGCATTAGTACTGATGCTTTACTATAGAGACGTCAGTTCCACTAATGCTCTTTTTATCCCTAAGCTCATGAGTTATCTACTTTTGATAAGTACTGATATCTATTCATGACAACCAAATCCTATCCTTATGAATGTACTCTAATGGGCAGTAACCAAGTATGCCCAGTATGAACACCATGTTCAGTAAAATAAATCATAATTACTCTAAGCTTTGAATTAGTTCTTCTGCTAAAGCAGCTGATGGCTCAAACTGCAGCTCACAATTGGCCAAATTCACACAGCAGTCAGACACTAATTAAACAAACAGTTCTGACAAAGTTCACACATCAGCTGACCTTCAGGTTATTAATCTTATGTCCTGGCAAAGTTCACACATCAGCTGACCTTCAGGTTATTAATCTTATGTCCTGGCAAAGTTCACACATCAGCTGACCTTCAGGTTATTAATCTTATGTCCTGGCAAAGTTCACACATCAGCTGACCTTCAGGTTATTAATCTTATGTCCTGGCAAAGTTCACACATCAGCTGACCTTCAGGTTATTAATCTTATGTCCTGGCAAAGTTCACACATCAGCTGACCTTCAGGTTATTAATCTTATGTCCTGGCAAAGTTCACACATCAGCTGACCTTCAGGTTATTAATCTTATGTCCTGGCAAAGTTCACACATCAGCTGACCTTCAGGTTATTAATCTTATGTCCTGGCAAAGTTCACACATCAGCTGACCTTCAGGTTATTAATCTTATGTCCTGGCAAAGTTCACACATCAGCTGACCTTCAGGTTATTAATCTTATGTCCTGGCAAAGTTCACACATCAGCTGACCTTCAGGTTATTAATCTTATGTCCTGGCAAAGTTCACACATCAGCTGACCTTCAGGTTATTAATCTTATGTCCTGGCAAAGTTCACACATCAGCTGACCTTCAGGTTATTAATCTTATGTCCTGGCAAAGTTCACACATCAGCTGACCTTCAGGTTATTAATCTTATGTCCTGGCAAAGTTCACACATCAGCTGACCTTCAGGTTATTAATCTTATGTCCTGGCAAAGGGAAAGGCTGTCAGGCTGCTGCCATAGCAGAATTGGTAGGAAAGAAAACCTAGATATGGGTAAATAGAGCCTCTTACCTTGGATGGAATCTTTCTAGAGGAAGGAAACCTTACACAAATGTGTGCCAAAAGTAGAGATACAGAGACAGATTGAGAAAAACTGAAAGAGACAAAAAAGATGGTGAGTGATAATAAAGCTTAGAAAAACAAAAGATTTCAATAAGAAAAAAGAAAAGATGAGTAATATCACTAATATTGATAAGAGGATCAAGTGTGAGAGAATGAACAGACTTTTTTTTTCAAAGAGTTAAGAATTGAGCACGCAGACTTGTCTAACGTTCTGCGCTTCTAATCTCTCTTCTTTCATATATTATTTCATCCTTACATCATTTACGAGGATGGTCTTGGACAACAACGATAACCATATATTCATTATACACTCATTGGAAGTGTGCAAAAATCACAACTGCTTGACTTATTAAGACTGTTAATATTAATTGTTGGCATTTTAGTTGTAATTAGCTAAAGGAGATATACCCTACCACAGATGGGAGAATGCTGAGAGAGAGAGAGAGAGAGAGAGAGAGAGAGAGAGAGAGAGAGAGAGAGATAAAATGAATCAAAAGTACATATTTTCAGCAATTCTTTTTCTGTTTACTTCAGTGTGACAAAATTAAAAAGCGCAACAAAGCTTTCTTTGGTTCCTTACGCATGGCTCACAGTAACTCGCTGGATGATATTGACCAAAGTATTTTGGATGCAAGGTAAGACTTGGTCACATAAATCTTTGACTTATTTTGCCGTACTTTGTTCACCAGTAGCATATACCCAAGATGTTTTAGACATGGAAATGGGTGGCCCTTGGTTTGGTTTTGATTATTGGTAAATAATCCCTTTCATTGCATATGGATAGCTCTATAAGTTTTCCTATATCTTCCTGTAGATTACACAGGGAGAATCTCAATGCAGTCCACGAACTCCATATTACAGACAAGAAATCAGTTATGTGAATATAGCAGAAGTACACATGCTTTTTGTGGGTAGCTTTTTTCATTTAGAAATTTAGCCTGGGCAGCATCCTAATTGGCCTTTTCTTTTTTTTTTATTTTTGCAACTGTTGATAAATTTTTTTTAACTGATTCACTGCCAAACAAAAAGTGGGTTTGGACCAAACATAAATTGATGGCAGAAAATCGGATGTAGGGGTGTGTCACAGTAATGATCGAAATATGGTTAAAATAGTAGAAGCTATGTTGTTTTTATATATCAAATTAAAGGAGATTGCATAAGGAATATGTCAGTATTTCTACTACTGCTAGAGGTTAGAAATATAATAATGTTAGATTTTGTAAAAAGAGTTTTGAAGACAAGGGTGACAATTATTTAAAATTTCCACTTACCAAGGCACTACTTCTCAATCTTTGTTGATAATCCAATTAAATTTACTGAATAATGATAAATACACCATTTTTCTTCACCAGTATGACAAGAACTGCTCCTTAACACCATCAAAACACAATTAAAATATCATATTTTGAAGCACATCATTTTCACACAAAATGGAAAGTCAGGAAAATATTAGGCAGATTTGTACTAATTAGAATGAGAACCAATATATACACTATTTTCTATTTAGTTATAATAATTATTCTGTTAAATTTACATATTTAAATACTCTTCAGCTTATTTGTGATAGGCAAAGCAAACTTAGGGGCACAAGTGTGGCCCATTGGAGCAAGCATAATGCAACATGTGCCATCTTTTGATGACAAACTTTCACCGTTAGGTTTGTTTTCCATAATCTCCATCTGCTAAATAATTTAACTGGATAACCACATTACTGTACACGCTATCAGTTTTAGAATCTTTCACAATGTCCTTTAGATCATAATAACTGTAATCTAAAATTGTTTAAAACGATAATCTGGTGTAAATCGACGAGGTCGAGAACCGGAGGGTGTTGCCATTTCTAAAATAATAAAACAAACACATGGGTCTTTCAAATATTTTTCTGGTTTCATAAGCTAGATGAATGGTCCGCTGCTGCAGGATCAGGGAGATTTTCAAATTAGCCGTGTGCACATGTGTAGTAGAGCCTCTTGCAGCAGATCACATACTCCTAGACTGCATCAAATAAGACATATCAAGGCAAACCCCATCTGGCTTAGAGACATAACAGTGGAAGTATAACCTTCATGTACCACTGAGTGAACTAATAATAAGTTAGTTGCATATCCTTTACAGGATGTAGCAGTCAACCCCAGCAGTTTTTGGCTGTTTGTGATTCCTGGGCAAGTTTAAGTTCAGTAGTTTGCCATTGCTTCCTGGATGACCAGCACTCATACCATTGTATGTAAACCAATGCAAGGCAGTCTGCTTTCAAATAGCCTGCAGCTGTATTTCGAACACGGTATGCAGGATTACAAATTGCATTCGTAACCCCTTCACCACAGAGCCGGCACTAAAGAAGACAGTAAACTTTATACTAGGTCTTCTCACTTCTCCTCTTATGACAGTATCTACCTTGCGCTTGCTTTTACTTTACGCCTAGATCCTTTTAAGAATGACCTGTTAGCTTATGACCTTTGGTGACTTGGCTTCTACTTGTCCACAGAGTTGCCTTAGAAGAAGTCAAGCAAGATCTACAGGAGAGACTGCACAGATGGCACACCATAGAGCTTTTGTGTGGTTTCCCAATCATAACCAACCCGGGACTTAACTCTCTGAAACAGGCTTTGGGCCGGGATACTGGTACCAGTAAGTTGGTCTACATTTGTACTACTTAATCTTGGTTGTGTCTTTTTTTTTTTTTTCTCTTTTATTACTTACTGTACATTTGACTGCTTTCCTACAACCTACTTTTAAATGTTTCTACTTTTCTAATATTTATTACAAGTGTAGCTACTGTTCTCTTACTTATTCTAAGGCTTGTCTACTTTTTTGCATTTTATTCTACGTATGCCAACTTTTTTACTATTTATTCCAGGTACATCTACTTCTCTACTCTTTATATAAAGTTGTATCTGCTGTTTTATTACTTATTCTGTTTTCTCTGCTTCCTCACTGTAATGTATTCATTTGCTCATTTTGCTACCTAGTTGAGGTGTCTCCATGGCGAAGTGGTCAAACTGTCTGACTCGGCTCCGAAGGTTGTGGGTTCGATTCCAGGCTGTGTCCTTCGGTTCACGAGTGCAGTTTTTGTTGGAGACCCCTGGGGGTCATCGCTGAAGCTACAGAGTTTGTGCTTTGTGCGACGCTTTCCGCGCTGTGGAAAGAGACTGGACTATATGGGATAACAATCCGGTGCAAGGAAGTCGACCCTGCCAACTTTTAAGCAACTTTTTTTAAAAGCAACTTTAAGCTACCTAGTTTCTGTAAGATTGTCTGTTTCTCTACTTTTTAAAAAACAACATGTTATATGTAGGTCCTCTATCCTACGTAATGTAGCTGTAGGGTAGGTTGAAATTCTGCTGTGACACATCAAATACACAGTCTTCACCCAATACCATAGCATACATATGTCTTCAAATCAGTTGCAATTGAGATTATTGCAAATACAGCTCTACATCATTCTGTATTTGTTCACTTTTCTACTAGTTATTGTATGTATTTTTGAATTCTTTCATGGCATCCCACTCCTTCATTATAACATTATGGTGGTTACCCAAACAAAGCAACCATATGGGAAATGAGAAGGCCGACAGGCTTGCTAAAACAGAAGCTACAAAACAACAAAGGAACAGACCTTGCAGTCTGAGAACAGTCCACCATATCTCCACAAACAGCACAAGAGAAGACTGTCTGAACAAATAAGCGAAAGGAACAACAGGAAGAGGTCTTTTTAATAAATTGCCCCAACCAAATGTCAGTGACAGCGTCAATGGCCTTAGCAGAAAAAACAACTTTTTTTTCAGTTTCGAACAGGGCATGCTAGAATCAATGTTTTTTTTTTTGCATATCCTTTACAGGACATCGCTGTCAACATCAGCATCTTTCAGCTGATTATTGATTTCTTGGCAAGATTACGCTCAGTAGTTTGCCATTGCTTTCTGAGCGACCGGCTCCATACTCTCATAAGTCACTAGCGCGACTTAAACCACTTCCAATTCTCGTGCGCTCACGTCAACCACGAGAGTATTCTGGGTTATGGAGAAAGCTGCTAACCCCTCGACCAGGGAGACCGACACTAGAATCAATAGATTTTACATAACCAGTACCTTAAACCGTAACAATCCCTGTCAACGAGCGCTGTGGAGATATTGTTCTCACTCTCATGAAACCATTAACCATGTCTCTTCAAATGACTGGCACTTTCATAGATCAAATACAAGCTACCACAGCCATCTCCAACAGTTTCAAACTCACTGCAACTTGTGTATTGCTTTGTGTTTTTGGCGGTATTTTTGGTCAGTAAAGATGTGATGCAGCACTCATAAACGTTCACTCTGAGCATGTTAGTGACAAGTAAAGGACCTCTGCTCACACCTTGAGGCATATTGGGTATATGGTGCTTGCCTCACTTTTTTAGATGTGGTCGATATCACACAGGCTGCCTTTACTTCCCAGACAATTTCCTGCTACCCATTTTTACCTGAGTTGACTTGGGTGCCCAGGTCAGTGGGAAAAAAATCCCCTCTTTGAACAAGATTTGAACGCATGTCCTCCAGGCAAGTGGGCAAGCATGCTATCCAGTTCACTACCATCAAACCATACTTGGAACATGTAGTCATGAAGAAACAAGGTTGGATAACCATGTATTATAAAAAAAACAGCGGCAATGAGACATTATATAAGTTTATCACAACAATCCAATATCCCAGGTATTTTGTCTAGTGGTGCTGACTTAATCTGTAAAGCATGTCATAGTATATTGGCAAGTGTGCCATGACTCAAGAACCTTCATCAGAACAATAAGGAAATCACAAATGGACATTTATGTGAAATATCAACTGAACAGGTGAAATAGACAAATTACCCTTATGTGAGAAAATACTAGATAAGAGAGGCAGAGGAAGACGGAAAGATATTAAACAGCTCGGTGACAAATAATAATACAGGGAGGATCTGGCAGACACTCAGGACTCCAAGGAAAGGCCAGACTGTGCTGGTACCATTAGTATTAGGACTCTTCGCTGGCTGTTGAAGATGAGGACAGAGAACGCATGGGTATGTCCCGAGTGCTGTGATGTCTGTTCTTGACTCAACTCTTAATGATACAAGCAACATAAACATGATCAAAATATCAGATACCAGAGAATATTTCAAAGTCATTATATCCAGTGTCTGTCCCAAACAGGCACTTGAAGAAGATTATTGACAACACTTCCTCATTATTAGATGGCCTCGAACATTTGAAGGCGTAACCTTTAAAACTCCAGTACCCGAGAAGGTAACCTGGCCAACAAATGCCGAAGAAGTCGAATGTGTCGACCAAAAGGTTCAAATATCGCAGCTCTGCTGTAAACAGGCACAACGCAATTATGTCTTAAACAACATTCCGGACGAATGCAAAAGAAGAAGAAGAAACCCCAGTGGCAGTTTCTGTCATGGGACTACCATTTTTTTTTTTTAAATTGCATGTCCTTTACAGGACTTTGCAGTCAACACCAGCATTTTACTGCCGGTGTTGATGTATTGGCAAGTTTTGTTTTTACGTTCATTAGTTTGCCATTGCTTTGTAACAACCGGCTCCCTTACCAACATGTTAAAACCAGCGCAACAAGGTCTCGGGACTACCATTACCATTTGTATTATCATATAACAAAAAGTGAAGTCACTGACATAGTGGTTGGAGCTCTTGCCTGCCAACACAGCAAACACAGTGATCTGGGTTCAGTCCCTAGCAGAGGCAGGATTATTTTTTTCTGACCAGTTCAGCTCCTGGTCTGACTCAACCTCATAGAAATGGATACCTGCCACTTTTCAGAATTTCTGGTAATTCTCTGGGAAGGAAGGGTGAAAAGGACGGAAAATTGACACCCCATCTCATGTGCCATAGCCTAGAATATGTGAAGGCCTAACAGATGCCACTCCAATGGCAGTATCTGCTACGGGCCTACCATTACCTGTTATAATGGCAAGTAGTGTTCACGGTGCATTTGACTATTTATCTGTCCTCTTCTCATCCTCTCCTAGCCATTCGACTGCCAGGATCACTGTTGGCACCTATCTCTATTGATGAAGCTGATGAGGACCTGCCACCTACAGGTAACATGACCCTATATAGCAGTATCATGTGTGTTTTTTCTTGTTGACTTGACCCCTCATTGTTTGAAATCACTTATGTGCTGGTGTTGATTGTGATTGCCCTATCTTTCACTTGTGTAATCAGACAGTGTAACCAAGTATTATATGAAAGGAATGTAGCTTGTTTGCCAGCTTGAGATACACAGTTTACAGCAATTTAAGAGATGGTAAATCCTTTATAAGAAAGAAATTGCAATATTTATTGTATTCCTACAACAATTAATTTCTTGGTTATTACTATATTACAAGTCACTTAAAGTGGCATGCATTTTGGGCCAGCAATAATTGACAGTACTTCAGGTGGTCCAACCAATAGTTTGAAAGACCTTTCTCCAGTAACAGTTGTACTTAACATCCAGCTGAATGTTAATTACCAACTTGTGTGTGTCAGATTTTGATAACAGTGTTTACTGGTGGCTGGGTCGTTTGAATTAACAAAGTGTACATGCGGACGAACACACACACACACATATATGCACCCTGCGCCCCCCCCCCCCCCCCCAAGCTTGTTTGTAAACCGTTTGCTGTTTAAGTAAGTAATAAAAGTAGACACTGGCATGCTTTAAGGCACATTGAGTATATGGTGCTGGACTCATATTTTTATAGACGAATTGGCACTGGCTCCGTAGTGAAGGGGTTATGAACGCAGCTCTAATCCCATATACCCACGTTCAAAACACAGCTACGGGCGATTTGGCAGCAGATCGCATTGCTTTGGTTTTTTACGAAATGGTATGGGTGCCGGTCATTCAGAAAGCAATGGTAAACTACTGAATGTAAACTTGCCAAGAGATCACAACAGCAAAACATACTGGTGTTGACTGCGACATCCTGTAAAGGATATGCAACTAACTTTTAATTGGCACTAAATGGGTGATGTGGTCAGAATCATGTTGGCCGCCTTTACTTTGCATGATATTTCCTGGTACCTGTTTTGTGCTGGGTCGACCCGCGAACCCAGGTCAATTTTTAAAATCTGCCCTGATGTGGATTCACGCCCATTAACTTTCTTCTTTCTTGTCTGTGACAGCCTTTTCAGAAATAGCTTAGTTTGTAAAGAACAATTTTTCATCACAAACTTGGATAACTCCATAAGTGTTCCCGTCTCTTCCCATAGATCACACATAGAGGAAGACACACGCACAAACTTTTTAGCACTATTAACTGATTGCCTGCCAAACAAAAAAGTGGTCCTGACCAATCAGAAATTCAAGGCAGAAAATTTGAAGTAGGGGTGTGTCACAATAATGCTTTTAAAATGGTTAAAATGATAGCAGATTTATTGTATTACATATCAAATTAAAGAGGATTGCACAGGGAACATGACAATGTTAATAATTAATTCATAGATTACAAATATTATGACAATAATGAGAGGTTTAGTAATAACAATTGAAATTAAAGTGTTAAAAAATATGAAAAAATTTCACTTACCAAGGTGTTATTTTCTATCCGTCGCAGCTAATCCAGTTAAATTTCGTGAATAATGGTACACACACCACTTGTGTTCAAGAATATCACAAGAACTGCTCCATAACACGAATAAAACACAATGAAATCATAAAATTATGAAGCACATAATTTTCACATCTTCTATTGCCATATATTCTGAGGAACTGTCACTGTAAAATTTTTTTTTATATTATCTGACCGTCTTCTAAATAATTAACTGACTACTTCACATGGTTGGTTTTAGAATCTTTCACAAAGTCCTTTACATCACAATAACTATAATATAAAATTGTTTAAAACGGTAATTTTATTAAAATATATGAGGTCCAGAACCAGAAGGTATTTCACTTCGAATTTTGAATCACAACAATCATTTGGAATCTCATGCCATGCGTGTTAATCTTGTTGGCCATGTGTGATTGTGCACACGAACGGAAAGGAAATCTTTCCTTGTAAAGTTTAATTCAATGAGACACTAAAAATTGTGGACTAAAACAGAGAAACGGATCAATTAGAGCACTATATATACGGAACCGATGAGTCGGTTTTTGGGTACCAAATTTGGGCTCTAGAACCGACCATTCGGTCTCCGGCAGGCAATCAGTTAAGTATCCAAATGTGCATACATCAGAACTGCATTTGCAATAACTATTCTGTTTTTATTCTTGAAATTTAGCCTGCAGTGGCATTTTCAGTCTACTCTTGTCAATCTCCAACTGCTGGAACATTTTTAATTTACACATAGGCCCACCCAGTTTTTTGTAGGCCTTATCTGAGACGCCAAGATTTTTAATATACTAAAATAAAATTGGGGATACACATATTATTCTCTGGTTCCTTATTTGTAAAAAAAATTAATAAAATTGAATATCATATGCTGATTCGTTCACAGTATTCTTTTGCTAGAGGTGGATGTGGTACCTGTAGACCACTCTTCCACTTATAATACGCTCACACATGTCCTTGAAGCAACAATTTGTGTATTACTGCTAATCAATTCTGACTGACTGCTAGATGTAAATGTGTTTAGACTGACAAGACACACCAATTGTTTTTCCTTCTGTATGATATAGGACGTTGCCCTGATAATGGCTTCTGCGTGGCTGGATGAAGGTTCAGTGCCTGTGCTCAACATTGTCTATGGAGGGAAAGACTGACCACCTTTTCTCTGTACACTCAGGCCTACAAAATGCCTTAGTCCTAATACTTCACATACCCTTAGCAAGATCCTGCCACTGGATTTGTCTTGTAATGGCTCTGCCATCTCTGCCCTATACTTCCCTTCTACTGCAGTATCTGGTAGTCTTTCTACATTCTTCTTTGACTTAATTCTGGAAAATATTATAAAATTTACTGTTTAATTGAATTTAATTCTCATGTTTACAAGAACATTCTCACTGCTTAAATCAGACCAGTGTCTTACTGATTGAACATAGTTTTTTTATATGAAAATAAGTCCAATGAAATTTTCTTTTTATCTTAACTATGAATCCTATTTACACCGTTTGTGGTGGCAACCTAACATTGAATGTCCAGCCTGCAGGAGAGATTCATTGGTCAGGGTTTAACCTTTAATCACTTTGTCTAAACTTCTCCCAAGGGAGCCAGGAAGACTAGACAAATATATAACTCACTGCTGGGATTCTGTTACATGTGACTTTAGGTATGTCCATGTTTTGCTGCATGTCCTGTACAGGATGTCACAATCAACCTCAGCATGTGTTGACTGATTGTGATTTCTCTATGCAGTTTTACGTTCACTAGTTTGCCGTTGTTGTCTGAATGACTGACACTCATACTATTGTGAAAATCAACACAAGATAGTCTGCTGGCAAATCATCTGTTGCTGACTTCGAACCAGTATTGTCAAATTGAATGCACTACCTCTAAGCCACAGACACTGACTATCAAAATGTCCATGGGCTAGAAAATGCCTGAACACTTCAGTGAAATTAGCCTGCCCCACAAGGAAGGAAACAGTTCCCATGTGTTGCCATTAGGAGGACTCTGAGAGCACTTACATTGAACAATTTACACTGACAGGGAGAGGCTTTAATATTCTGCTTCCCTTTACTTATCTAAAATATCAGTAGTGAATAATGTGACTGAGTACGAGCACTTCACACAGCCAGTATTGTCATTGGGAAACAGGATACTAAAAACAAAAATAAATTAAACTAATTCCTGAAGCATCATTGTCAGGACCATCATGTTCTCATGGTGGACTATCAATTAACTATCTTGTCTGTTAATGTCCGTTTTTTATATATATATATATATATATATAGTGTGTGTGTGTGTTGTAGTTTTTATTAATTATAGTTTTTGCTTAGACAAACCCCATTGTTAATTGTGTACACAAGTATACAAAGCTTCTATATTTGTTTTATTGAACACGTTTTGTTTTCAGCACTTCTTTAATTTTTTTTTTTTTTTACTTTTGTTTATTGTGCTCTAGAATATTTCTTGTGGATCATAATACATTCCTAATAGTATACGAGAATGTTTGCATTCTAATTAGAATTGAAAGGTAGCAAAATTAAATTACCAAAACTTTCTACAATACACTGTTTGGACGTTATTGGATCAAAATTATTAACAGTTGTACTATGAGATACTGAAGCTGGGTACAATCCATGTTGTTAATATAAATTATATCAGTGTTAGTAATAGTATCATCCTGTTTGCTATTTTCAATTTATTTTGATCACAGTTATTTGTAATATAGATTTCTAATATTTATTTGAATTTACTATTTTCATTTTATTTCAATTATGTTCAGAAATAGCTTTTCTTATGTGTATATAATTTACTTGTGTGCGTGCATATGTGAATGTGTGTGTTTATGGTTTAATATTTAGTATTAATCTTTATTTTTTGGGGAGGTTTTGTGGCAGATTGGCTAGTGCACTTACATGCCAGCTTGTCCAGTGGACATGTGCTCAAATCCTGCTTGTCCAGTGGACATGTGCTCAAATCCTGCTTGTCCAGTGGACGTGTGCTCAAATCCTGCTTTGAGACAGGATTATTGTTAAATTAACCTGGGCTGCCAGGTTGGCACAGCTTTAAATGGGTACCAGAAATGTTATGGAAATAAAGGCGGCCAGTTTGATAGTGACCACATCATGGATTGAGTGCTGATTGGTCTATATAAATATGGGGCTAGCACCATATACCCAATATGTGGTAAGGTTTTGGAAAATGGTCCTTTATGTTATGTATATTATACTCGACTCGGTGAATAGAAATAGTGTACAAAACTATACCAGAATAAGGAGTGGAAGTAAGGGATGGTCTATATATTTATATGTGTGTTCATGTGCCAATGTTGGTGCTATAGAGTTTTCATGCACAGAGCTGACAGTCTTCTAGTGTGATCTGAAATGGTGAAAATCGGGGCAATGATGGACAGTTTCAACTGTGATTGAATGCAATATATTCTGTCCCAATCCCTGGCTATCAGTGGATGCCTTTAACTTATCTCTAGTTAATATGTGTGTGAGTTGATGAACTCTCTCATGCTGACTGTTATAATATACACATTGAACTATTTGATGGTGTCACTGGATGAATCTGTACTCCATTGTTTCAATTATGGACTGGACTTTACTCCCTTTATTGCTGCTGTAGTTCAGATTTCAGCTTCAGCCACTTTAAAGAAATGTATTCTCTTTATAGTAGGTATTTGTGGCTTAAGGGTTAATAAAACGCAGTTTCGCAATCACTCGACATACTGAGTCGAGTGTTTAAAATCAGCTCCGGACCATTTGGAAGATTGCTTCCAAATTGATTTAGATGCCAGGAAGTGTTGGCCGTTCAGAAAGCAACAGCAAATTACTGACCTAGTAAATCACGAACAGACAATACATTTGTATATTGTCTTGAAGTAAACAACCTGATCTATCTACACCCTTCAGACAGACACACATTTCTAATTTAAAGTAAACAACCTGATCTGTCTACACCCTTCAGACAGACACACATTTCTGATGTAAAGTAAACAACCTGATCTGTCTACACCCTTCAGACAGACACACGTTTCTAATGTAAAGTAAACAACCTGATCTGTCTACACCCTTCAGACAGACACACATTTCTGATGTAAAGAGACTCTCTAACTGGTTCATTTTTTCCACTGCTGTCACAGCATTTTTAAGCACATTACATAGCAGCAGTACAGCGAGTGCCCGCCCAAGGGCCTTGTCTGCAGGTAACTCTATGACTAGCTCCCTGTCTTTTCATTCAGTGTGCTTTTTGCTTAGAGTTGTCTTCTTGTTTGAGATTGTCTGTTGACAAAACAGAAGTGTAATTAATGCCTTTTTTGAATTTACAAATTTGATGCCTTACTGCATGTCTTAGTTATAGAGGAGATTATTATGCTGTGTGACTAATTTTATTTCTAAACAGTGACATTTTTCTGTCTGCTGCTATCTGATTTCCTTTTGTTCTTGTTTTTAATCACATGTTTCTTCTTTTTCCTCTTCTTTATACCACTGCATCTGTTTCTTCTTTATCATATTGCTTGCTCTCAGACAGACAGACAGATAGACAGACAAGCAGACAAAGATAACATATCTTTACAATCCGTTATATTTGTAGGCCCTCATTCTCTCATGTATATGTCATAATCATTGTCCCATCTAAGTTGAGTTAGCATGCACTGGCAAACAAATTTATGGAATGTCAATCATTTATGTTTGGCTCAGTACACAAGCTGATGATGTAACAATGATATGAATGCTGTAGTTAAATGTAGGCTGTCCCATAACTGTCTGTTAGTAGCTCATAGAGTCTTTGCTCACCCAAGTACACAACTTAAAAGGGTGTCTTTACACGTTAACAGCATTTCTGTCTGTCTGGCTGGCTGGCTGGCTGGCTGGCTGGCTGGCTGGTTGGCTGGCTGGCTGTCCACTAATTGGAGTATGGAACGATTGATGATTCTTCCACCTGTTTCATACATTGTGGTAAGAAGCAGTATTCACTCATGGGCTAATTATGCAGCTGTTGATATTGAAAGTTATATTTCTGTGCTACCTCTTTACCAACATCAATCTATTTTTGTTGTTGAAATCTTCCTCTTGTCAAGGAAAGTTGAAGTGACATTGACCTGGCCACTCAGCTCATTATGTTGAGACTTAGAATATGTGATAGCTTAAGACTTCACACCCCCAACATCAGTATCTGCTAGGGGATTACTGCTACCCTTTAGCCTTTGAACAACTGTTACAGTTAACATTTAGAGGTCTTCAAGCTTTCCACATTTTGGTTGAAATTTTACTAGCAGTTTTTATGTTGTTTTTTTTTAAATTCATAGAATAATATTGGTGTTATATGTGGTTATGATGGGACTATGACCAGGACAAAATGAATTAGGAGCTCATTAAAACTAACCAATCACAAAAGCTGACATACATTACATATATGAAATCTCTGAAATATTGGTCAGCTTTTAGTAGTTCAGACGTGAGCAAGAAGAATTCTCCAGAATATTAGAAACAACAGTATAAACTAGGAGTTAAAAAACAACCGAACAAGTCAAATAATATCTCTTAAATTACTCTTAACTGTTTGTGATATGCAGTTAACATTTAGGAACTAAAATATGAGGTTGCCACTGTTCCAAGCTTGAACAAAGTTTTTGAATGTAAACAAAGAAGCCATAAACAAAAGGTTGCATAGTGTGTTTTCTGGCATATTTCACTGCATCTCATTAGGTGCATACTTTACCAGATTAGCACTGATTCTGCAAGGTTACATATTCTAGGCCTTAATAAATTAGCTGCGGTGTCCAGTTCCCTTCCTCATCTTTCCTTCCTAGATGATTCCAAGAACGTTCTGAAAATTATCTGATACCTATTGTTATGAGGCTGGGTTGACCCCAGAGCTGTCCGAAAAAAAAAAACAGCAACTACTGACTGTTAATTAGACCAGTCAGTCAACTGATCATCCTCATCATACATTGAACTAGTAGTCCATAAGTGTTCAGATCCCCTCCTCAGTATCTCCCTCAGCATGTAGCAACTAGCAGCACCAGTTCTGTGTTGGCTGATCAGTCTTCTTAGGCTCCCCAAACTGTGACTAATCTGTAGTCAGGTGGGGAGACTTTGCACCTTCAGTACCAGACATGCAGTAAAGGTCATCATGCTTCATACATTTAACACTAACTAATATAATTCACATGCAGTGTCTACATTCACATTTAAATCACATATTAACAGGTATTATGTGAAGGATATGTTTATGTTGCTCTGTCTGGTCATTCTGCAGTTTTCAAATGATTTAAAAATATTACATATAACAGCACCTTCAAACTCAAACATTAGAGGTATGAGGACTTTTTCTTTCTCTTATGCTAGTACAGATGGCACTGAAATAACTACTGATTTCTTTCTCTTATGCTAGTACAGATCGCACTGAAATAACTAATGATTTCTTTCTCTTATGCTAGTACAGATGGCACTGAAATAACTACTGATTTCTTTCTCTTATGCTAGTACAGATGGCACTGAAATAACTACTGATTTCTTTCTCTTATGCTAGTACAGATGGCACTGAAATAACTACTGATTTCTTTCTCTTATGCTAGTACAGATGGCACTGAAATAACTACTGATTTCTTTCTCTTATGCTAGTACAGATGGCACTGAAATAACTACTGATTTCTTTCTCTTATGCTAGTATAGCTGGCACTGAAATAACTACTGATTTCTTTCTACCTTTTCTAGCTGATTGATTTATATATTTTGCACCCGCCTTGATTCTTCTGCATTCATGCATAATTATGTTTTTGTTTTCTTAAGAGCAATTATGAATGCCTTTCATGATTGCACTCATGCACCTAGTAGTTTTGCACTCATGTATTGAATGGACATATTTAATTTCAGCAGATATCATTACACATGGATAGAGGAAGTGGTTGAATTTATCAAACATTTGTTACTGTCATTTCATATCAGGTTATTCCGTCATTTGCACAAATAGACAAGTGTTCTGTGCTGGTGCTTGTTGTCTGGCAGTAACAAATGTTTGATTAATTCAACTCTTCAGTTGCACAAATGACATCAGTGTATCCCCGCTAAGAATAACCTCATATGAAATGACAGTAACAAATGTTTGATGAATTCAACCACTTCCTCTATCCAAGATAAGAGAGGGAAAAACTGGCCGTATGTTCCTCCATGCATTCAGGCCCACACAATGTGATGGTCCGGACACTGTATAGACTCCCAGAAGGTTCCTGCTTTGGGGCTTAGTTTATTCTATTTTATAATATTCAGAATGACAACAAAAATGAAGCTTTTCTGTTTTGTTTTTTTTTCTAACATGTCACTACACAATATATCTAGCTGTGTGACATCCAGAAACATTTTTGCAGCTGTGCCAAAACATTCCACCAATGTCTAGAATATCTTGCATTTCTTTGATGAAATATGAATGGGACGGTCTTAAAATGTATCACTTATAATTGAAAGCTTTGCAGCTTTTCATTAGCATAGGCCAGTAACAAGTATCTTGCTTTGAATAGCTTTTCCAAATATACAAATATCATGTTGGCTATTTTAGTATTTAATTTACACTGTTTTATGTACACTATCAAGCAGTCAAGTGCCATCTCCAAAATAAGTCTGAAGATGGCTATAATGGACCTCCAACACTTTCTGTCGCTCACGTTTGTTGTCCACTCCAACAGAATGCTGTTCATCCATCTTTTGATGTCTTTCAACTTTTATCATTGTCTTCTTATCTCTCGTGTTATTACTTTCATCAGCTCCTCTAAACTTCTTCTTCTTATTTTATTTTTTGCTTCCATGAAGTACAACCTGTTCTTCTGTAAAAATACATTTCCAATTGTGAATTTCATGTTCAGATTAGATTGCTTGTTTATAGTCCATATTAACCACCTTACAGTTGTGTTGGGTATATATATTACTGGCACCTTGCATTCTTGACAGGCGGTAGTTTGTTACATTATGCTTCAAAAATAGCACAAACCGTGGGCTGAATTGTAGAGACCATGTGTTGCCCAAGAAGCATGATCTCTCACTTGGTCTAGTTTACTCCAGAGGAAAGGTAACACCATTACATGTGGAACAAGACAAGCTGCAGAAGCCGCTGGATCAACAAAGCAATGCTCTACCTGTCCGTCTGTCGGAGCTTCGTTCCTAGACCAGTTGCCACCAAAACTTAGAACCTGGTCTGCCCTGCCATGACATTTAGTCTTTAGGTTGCATTTCCCCACACCTCCCAATTGCGCTTCTCTGCCCAAAGCTGCTTGCACAATGTGGGGAGTCGGGTTGTGTGTGTGCGTGCGTGCGTGTGTTTTATTTGACTGTTTTCATTTTTAATTTCTTGTTTACCACCTCTCTAGATATTAAAATTTGTTTGTCACATTGTTGAATGTATTTTGGCCATTCCTATTCTTTTTGTTTCATGTCTGCCATCATTATACACTTTACATATACACCATACATATAAAGACAGAACTCTGGTCCAGTGTATTGGCAAGCAGATGCATTGACCACTATTCCTCTATTGCTGTATATATCTTGGCAGCTCTGCTATCCAACACTATGAGCAATTGCTCTTAGTGGTATATAACCAGTCAGTGCTTCTATAACCGTTCCGTTATTTAATTGTTAAAGCATTGGCATTACAGTTATGTGTTCATAAGTGGCTAAGCTAATGATATTGTATTTCAGGTGTTCCTTGAGTTGTCTTAAGTTGTCTTTTGTTTGCAGTTAGCGTTATTGCTTGTAGTTCTCATTTCACTCAGCTTGTGTGTTTCATTCAGCTTGTGTTTGCAGTGATATTGCCTGTTTGAATCATATTCTTAGAAGACTGAAACAATGTGTGTGAATTTCATAACTAACTGCGTATTTGTTTGATTTCCAGCTTGTTTGTAAAGACTTTCTTACTCTATACAATCACAATGAACAACTCAACTAAGCGATGATTAAAGAGCTGTCCTACTCTCATCTTCAGGCATTAAGAATCCTACATAAAAATACATAAATCATAGAAAATTAGTAAATCAACACTCTTTATCCAGAAATTCTGTATGTGTGTTTTAAAAACAGCTTTAAGCATTTTTGGTTCCTTGTGATAACTTCTGCCTATTTATCAGTGACAGTATTTCTCCAAACATGCAAATCCTCTGTGTTCTTGACATGTTGTGTCTCTTGATTGTACCTCACTGTGTTAAGATATGAATTATTACAAATAGTGCCTATCTGAACATGTTTTTTTTAAGCTAGCCTAACCTCTAAGTTTCTAATGATTCTTTAATTTTTCTCATAAATGTGTTTGTCTATTTGCCCACTATCTGTGTGTTCCCAAAGTGTAGTTTAGACGAGTTAACAGTATGGCGTGGAATCATGAGTTATGACATGTCAAAAATATAGGATATGGATAAATACTATCACCAACACCAGGGCAGGTGATAATCGTGAGACATGATATCAATCACTGGAAGCTCCCAAAGTTAAAGAAATAATCACAATGGAAGCTTCCAGGCTGGGATGAAGTGAGTAGTGATTTCCCTGGTTTTGTGTAATATATTTATTTCATGTAGGATTCTTAGAGCATGAAGTCAAAAGTAGGAAAGCTCTGGGAACGTTGTTTATGCTTACTTGAAATGTTCATTGTGGCTGTATAGACCGGTGTAGGCCTTACATGTGAAATGGAAGTCACAGAATTGTTGTAAACAGTTAATTCCAGCTATTATTCTCCAGCACAGCCATATTTTGTACTGAATTAATGTTAGCCAGTCCAAGGACAAGTTAGACAAGCACTCAGGAAATATGAGTACATTGATACATAGGTAACCTAGGGAAATGCCAGCAGTGACAAAATTAATATGTGATTAGGGTTGAAGTAAAAAATTATTCTTCCAAACAAGGTCATATTCATGTTTGTTTAAAAAAAAAGAGGAGTGGCTAGAATGCCGGGTTCTCCTTTGGGAGACCCAGGTTCAAATCCTTAATGAGGTGTGGATTATTTTCTGTCACCTAACCTGCACCAGTTTGCAGCAACTGCATTAGCCAGGAGGCCTTAATTTCTCAGGCTCAATACCCCCTGTCCTACACCGCAGGACACTATAGACAGTAGATGACAGTTAAAACAAAGTAAAGAAATTCAAAGTAATGTATTCCCTGAGTGAATTTAAAGACAGAAATTACAAACAATATGTTGCACAATTTAAAGTCTGGTATATTTTGTTGCATCTCATCAGGTGCGTACTGCAGATTTATACATCATTTGAAGTGAATAAATTAATAATACTTTAGGTGAAATACTTCAAACACATAGTCACAGATATTGTTCAAATATAGAGGATTTGTTAACCCCACGGTTATTTCAAATTTAAAACAAACTCTTTCTGTTCACACAAAACTGGATGGAACTGGCTAATTGCTAAAGCCTCACAATATTTGGGCAATCGTTTATTGTTCATCGAATACAGTATATACAATTCTTTTTCTTGTTTTATCAGCGTAATTTATGAGGTTTTGAGAAATCACTGAGGAGGGTATTTTATAGCTTGTCAAGTGATCAGGCATTGATTAACTCTCTGTTACACCCACACTGGTATATGTTCGGCTACTCGATTTGCTAATTGTCTTTCTGTTCTACCCATGTAAGTTGCTTAGCACTCACACTGGAATTGATAAATGCCATTTGATTTGGTGTTCAGAGACAATGATTCTCTTACACATGGAGTATGTATCGAACTGGTTTTATATCTGATCATTGGTTCAGCAGCAAAGAATGTTTGGTTTACAGCTGGTTTAGGTCGATCGTGTACTCATTTCATTACGTAATCCCCTCGAGAGATTAGTTGAAGACACTTGAAGTTTGGGGACCGATGATTATGTAGGGGTGGGTTTGGGTGGCTATCAGTCATGTTTGATGAAGTAAAACATTGTTAAAACAGATGTGAAACACATACAAACACTAGGTGAGTTACGGGGCCAGAAGAGATATAACTACATGCCTGGTATCTACACTGGAGTATTATCATACAACTTTTCTCTGTCCATTCAATCCAACAACAGAGGAGAGCAGGGAATCTGACAGTATTTATAATCAGATCTCTGAGAGACAACGAGAGCAGATTTATGCCTGGGCCCGCCGCAGTCGAATTAACAGCTGGATGAAGAAAAAGACCATGACCAATGGCAAGAAATAGTCTTTTTTTACCCTAGCAGTATTTGGATCCTAGTTTGTTTTTGTTCTATTTGTTTGGTTTTAATTTTATTGTAACTTTGTTGCCTGCATTGAGAATGTTTTATATTTCTATGTACGAATATGTTCAGTAAGGTTCATCTTGCCATTTTAAAAAAAACAAATATCATGATCTGGAAGAAGAAATATTGTGGTGTTTTATTTTCAGTATTCACACTGACAGATTAAAAACATTGTTCAGTTTCCTAACAATAATATCACTTCAGTTCAAATGTTCTTGGTTAAGTACTAACTTCCATAGAATTAGCAAATAAAGTCAAATATTTATTGATATTTTCTATTCTTTTAATGAAAAGACAATTGGCCATTTTAATATTTCATTCATATTAATTCTTCACATATCTTGTACCACTTAAGTGGCTAAAAAAATCACTCTAAATGTTCCAAACTTCACCTACAGTGGCACCAGTAATTGACTCTACAAGTGTAGATTTAGTATAATATATGGCTCGCATTCCATTCCAGCATTTCTGCAAGTCACTTCTGGTCATCAGTATGTTGACATTTTCAGTTATATGTTGATCTGAAGCAGTGCACTTTAAATTAGTATTATCAATCATGCCCCATAATTTATTCCCAAGTCATCTTGTAAAAATCGGGCAGTTTGAGCAAGTCCAAAAATAAATAGGAGCCGTGATAGTGCAGTGGCTAGCATCTTTGCCTGCTGGCCCAGTGATCATGTGTCTGAACCCTAATCATGGTGGGGATTTAAAATAAAATTGACCAGGACTCCCAAGTCAACTCAGTATAAATGGATACCAGGAAATGTGTTGGGAGGTGCAGGTGGCTTGTTACTTATCACATTATCTGTTGATTGCCAATTGATTTATACACATATTGGCCAAGTACCACATCCCAGTATGGCTCAGGACGTGGAATAGGGTCCTTTACCTTGTTGTACGAGGGGGCTTTACATGAAAATCTTACAAGTGTGATAGAAATTACAATAACCATGCCATGGTCTTATAACCTGTCAGTGTTGTTGTTAAGGATGTCCAGAGTGTTAAGCCCGTGAAGGATGTCATGAGGGTTGAGCATGTGACATCAGTGCTGACGAACATGGTGACGTCATAAGGACAGTTTAAAGATGGCCGCCCCACTTTTGACATGCACCAAAGAGGAGCAGCATTCTGTTATCCATTCTTTGATCAGTGAAGGGGTGAAACCTATAGAAATTCATTGGTGAATGAAGGTCCAGTATGGTTATGCATGCCTGTCAGTCCAGCAAGTGTATGAATGGAGTAGGAAGTTTAAAAACGGCGTGACTTCTCTGAAAAGGTACAGCAGGTGATGCATGAGTGGTTACACACATGACCAAGAGAATTTTTTTTCTACTAGAATGCAAGCACTTTATCTGCACTGGAGGACTTTCATTGAATGCAGTGGTGACTACATCGAAAAATGATACATTTTTTCGTTACTTTTTCATACTATATTCACCCCCCAAAAGAACATTTAAGGTTTTCAGTTGAAACCCCCTTATACAATAAGAATAAAATTAATTGTCCGGTTAAATTATTCATAGTTGCCTTTAAGACATCAATATATCTCAGTCTGTATAATGGTCAATATAGCTCTTTCAGTATTATGGTCAAGGTAGTTCTAGGAAGAACGAAATACCACATTGTAATATACAGGTAAATGGGAATACTCTTCAACAAGTGAATCGGTACAATTATCTCAGAACAGTCATAACATCTGATGGGAGATGCCTTGAAGAGATTAGAACAAGAATCGCCATGGCGAAAGTAGTCTTTAGCAAGATGAAAAACATACTGACCAATAAAAAGATGTCAATTGAAACGAGAAAAAGAGTGTTGAGATGCTACACTGAGCCTGTTCTTTTGTATAGATGTGAAACTTGGACAATGAGCAGTCAAGCTGAAAAACATCTGATGGCTGCAGAAATGTGGTTTCTGAGGAGAATGCAAAGAATACCAGGGACAGACAGAAAACCCAATGACCAAGTACTACAGGAGACAAATGAAAATCGTAAATTGATTAGAGAAATTAGATGTAGACAATTAAAATTTTTTGGACATGTTATGAGAAGAAGATGTTGAGGAGCGGCTGGCCAAGGGGCTAGAATGCCGGACTCTCATTTGGGAGACCCGGGTTCGATCCCTCAGTAAGGTGTGGGATTTTTTTCTGTCGGGGGCAAAAGGAAAATCCTAACCTGCACAGTTCACGGCGACTCCACTAGCCAGGCGGCCTTAATTCTTCAGGCTCAAAGACCCTTCTGCCATACACCGCAAGGTACTATATTGGCAGTAAATGACAGTTTTTATGAGAAGAAATGAATTGGAGAACTTGGTGACAACTGGCAAGATCGAAGGGAAGAGACCAAGGGGAAGACCGAGAAGTAAATACCTGGATGGATGGCATGGCCGAGACAGGAACACTGAGCTGATCCACGACTCTGGTGATTGAGTGAAATGGTGAGTCATGACCGCCCATGCTTTCCGGCATGGCACATGATTGATTGATTGAGTTCTGCCATTATCGTGGTCAGTATAGCTCTTCTGGCATCATTGTCCATATAGCTTCCTGTATTATCATCAGTACGTCTCTGCTAGTATTTTGGTACAAATGAGTTGTGCTGGTATCATGGTCAGCATAGCTCTGTTGGTATCATATCATACAGTCCAATAGCCCATTACTATAGAAGGGAAATCACTGCTACCTAATGTAACCACTGCACTACCAAAGCTATACTTTAGTTGAAGCACTGAACATAATCCATCCTCATTCCGCTCAGGCTGTAACACCTTGTTGGGAGGGGTGTATTATTTAGTTCTTTCTTCAACTTTGAAATCAGCTTTACGATTTGAACATCTTTCTGGAGTATTTTGTTTAAATATGTCATAAAAAGACAGCTAAGTGATTCCATGCTGTTCACATAAAAGACGTATAATGTAGTAAGAACACAGCATGCAGAGTAAACCCATCTCTTATTGTAGTAAGAACACAGCATGCAGAGTAAATCCATCTCATATTGTAGTGAGAACACAGCATGCATAATAAATCCATCTCATATTGTAGTAAGAACATGACATACAGAGTAAATCCATCTCATATTGTAGTAAGAACACAGCATGCAGAGTAAATCCATCTCTAACGGAAACTATTTCAATGAGACCCTATTCCCTGTGTTAGATGTGTCGTAACTCATTAACTAATAATTCAAACAAACAGTATGGCAGAAGTAATGTATTTACAATTTGCAACCAGAGGGGCATGGGTAATGTCAGGTGTAGTTTGTCAATTCTTAGTACATTGTTTCTTCTGATAGAGACAAATTTGAATGAGTTATGTCTTATTGTTTTCTCCAACTGCATGTGGTATGGCACTGTCAGTGGTTTGGGTAGTTCATGAGTTAATACATTATTTTGCACTTTATTGAAGGCTGACTTTGCCTCAGTGCCTGAATCTCCAGAGTTGAGAACTTTCTCAGCTGTTTGAATTTTCAGCTACTCCCTTTACAGCAACATTGACATGTGCAATTGTTGTCATTAAACAGTTGCAGTATTCCCACTGACCAGAAATAAAATAAGTTGAACTGAATTGCCATAGAGCTGTTACAATGCAGTGAGGAAATTAATCTAAACATAACTGCAGTAAATTATAAAAATACAGCGAGTAAATCATCAACAAACTGCAGTAAAGATCTAAAAATATGAGTAAATCATCAAATATTTAATTGCAGTAAAGCTGTACAAATACAAGTAAATCAACAAAAACGAAAAGTGCAATTGGTCATCTTTACAGAACACAAGGAACGCAATGACAAGTGACAGGAAGAACATTGCGGCTAGAAAGCCTTTATCCCATGATGGCTTGTCTTTGATGTTAGACCTGTTCATATATGCTTCAGACTCCAGGGGGGCCAGTCCCTTGTGACACTTTCTTCATTCTCCAGGGGCTCTTCTGCATGAGTCTCAAGTCATTGGTGCTTTCATCTGTAAATGTGTGCCATGAAATAAGTCAGTGAAACAGGCTTAAAAGCTTGGCTGAAAGAGTTGAGCTATATTTCTTGGATTTTAATGGTGGTGCCCATAAACTGGTCTCTACACATTTCAACAGTTCTACACAGGACAGGCCAGTGGATGTTATGCATGTTACAATCCAAGATAAACCATGGATATCAGCTGCATGGATGTATACAGATACAAAATGGCCACTGGAAGACAAGTTCATTATTGCCACACTGATTGGATGGATGTCTTGAATAACCTTCACACAAATTATCACCAGCATGTAGGCAGCCTGTGCATTGTTTTGGGTCAAGGGTACTGCACATACTTTTTATGTTATATATTCAGAACAACTCTATGAGTCATCAAAGAAAGAACACCAAGAAAATAGCAAACCAACTAACACAGCAGATGAGTCTTTCTTAGGCTAGGCCTTCTTAGGATCACATGGCGTAAAACACAAGGAAAGCACAATGCAGTAATAAGTAGACTGTGAGCCATTCTAGCACCCGAAAAACATTTAAACAGACAAGCAATGAACCATCGCTATCAGATGGACACACAGCAAGATAACCGCTTAAATATAACTGCATGGCAAGGACCTCAGCTGATAAAAAGAGGAAAAATCGGCAAAGAAAAAAAAACTGATAAAGAAAACCCAAAAACTATCTGTCCTCAACTATGACCAATGCTACGATCGCCAGTTGAACAAGGTCCAAGTTTTTTTTTCTCTACAAGTCAAGTCAAGCAGTAATCATCATTTCAGCAACTATCCATTCATTTGTGGCTTCCACTCATTTCTTTGTCAAAATCATATTGTCAGTGGTGTATACATTTGGCTGTCACTGGCAGATGCTTCCCTTTAGTCTGGAGTATTTTGTCTGCATGCTGTGTTTTCTCTAGAGGTATTGTCATTGTAGTTGTGCTTGTTGTTTTGGTATGTGTTGTTTCATTACCCTGGTACATTGCTTTGTGTTGTACATTTGTACACACCGTAATGCTGTGTCTGTATGTGTGGGTGTGCACCCATGTGTGTTATTATGTGTCTGTGTATATAATATATGTGTGTGTGTATATATGCACACATGCATGTGTGGGAGATAGAGAGGAAAGGAGCTGGTCACCCTTCCTCTTCCTGTTGTGACCTACTATATGTGAAGGCCTATCAGTTCCCACCCCTGGGGCAAAATCTATTATGGGATTTCCTTTACTGTTGCAAACTACTGAACATAAACTTGTCCAGGAATCACAGGCAGCTAAAAAATGCTGGAGTCGACTGCTAAGTCCTGTAAAGGACATGCAACTAACTTTAATTTTTACTGTTGCACTATTCACCTGTAAATAATTACAAAATAGTATATCAGCTTAAACTGTTTTTAGCTCCAAAGTGTTTCAATAATTAGATTTAAAATCAGAGGGGGTAGTGTAACTGGAGAATTCAGTCTAAGTATCTGTTACTGAGAGGGTCATAGTAATGTATTGGCTAGATGCTTGCCTATAAGCCTAGTGACCATGAGTTCACATTCACGTGGAGGCAGAATTTAAACATTGACCTGGGCTCACAAGTCAACCCATCATAAAATGGGTTCTGGGAGAAAAGTAGAATATGTAAAGTAGACTGTGTGGTATTAGTCACATGACCCTGTGAGTGCCAGACTGGTCTGTACACATATGAGGCAGTGTGCCTTCAGGCACGTACAAGAGTTTTGGAGAAGAAACAGCATAAACTGCTACTTACTATATATAGTGGCTATTGGTACTGTATAAGATATTTTATTTTGTGTGTATTTGTCTGTTGATACACTATCCGAGACCGAGTAAGGAATTATGTTATCAGACAGACAGTGGGATCAGAACCTTGTGCCATAGATGTTTAAAGGCAGAAGATTAAATGCTTCGGCCATCTCGTTAGAATGCAACACCATCATCTACCAGCACTGGCACTGTGTCAAAGAAAATCTGTTACAAGAGCAAGATGGTGCCCGAGAAGAAAATAGATTGACGACATCAAAGACATTGTACAATCACTTGGAATGACACTATCCATTGTCACCCATTGGGTGCTGAAATGCCAACTATTCCTCTCTATGACAGTTGATGGCAAAAGTGGAACATGATGATGATGATACTGATTACAAAACTAATTTGATAGTGTACACATTCTCTTATTTGGCCTTCTCTGTAAGCTTGGCTTATCTGGTTTAGTTGAATTATTCTAATATATGTTCAGTTGCATGCAACTAACTAAGATTAATATTACTAAGCCTGTAAATATGCATTGCCACCAGTGTTTAGGATTTTTACATTTCAACCACAATATTGACCAATCATCAGTAGTAAACTTGACCAGCCATGGATAGTAACATTGACAGTCAGTAGTAAAATTGACCTGTCATAGATAGTAACATTGAGAGTCAGTAGTAAAATTGACCTGTCATCAGTAGTAATTTTGATTATCAGTTGTGTTATTGGACTAACAGAAACAGTAAGGGACCCTGTTCCACATCTTGAGGCGTATTATATATATGATTCTGGCCCCATATGTTTTTATAGACTAATTAGTACTCTATTTGTGATGTGCACACTATTACACTGGCAACCTTTATTCCCCAGAACATATTCTGGTACTCATTTTAGCGTGGGTCCACCTTAGATCCCTGGTCATAAAAATAAATCCTTGCCTTAATAGGGGTTCAAAAATTTGACCACCGGGCCAGCAGGCAGATGTGCCAGCCACTGTGCTAACACAGCTCTCATGGGACTAATAATCAACATTAATATGTCCAATGGTTAATTGTAATACTGATCGTTAATGTATAGTATCATTGATCAGTCAATAGTAGAATTTAATCACAGAAGCCACAAACAATATGTTGCAAGATTTATTACCTGGCATATTTCTCTGCATCTCGTCAGGAACATACTGCAGAGTTGTATACCATATGAAGTGAATAAATTCATAATAAGCTGAAACAATTAAAACACATAGTCGCAGGTATTGTTTGAATGTGGAACATCTGTTGTCCCCACGGTTATGTAAACTGTAAAACAAAGTCTTTGCACAATACTGGCTTGAACCGCCTATTTGCTCACTATATTTGAGCAATCATTTATTGTTCGTCGAATACAGTATATGAAACACTTTTAATAGTTTTTTTAATATGAGTAATAATAATAGTAAAATTGACAAGTCATCAGTTATAATATTGATTATTGAGATTATTGATTGCGCTGACAATTAACCACTGAATTGCTAAAGTATTCTGTTCATAAATATGTTAATGGTGATTTACAGCTGTGACATGTGAAGTGTTAACAGCTGTAGTAAACTTATATTCCCCTCATGGACGTCTCTAAATCTGAATGAGAGAAAGTAGTAACAGTAAAGGTAGTCCCATGGGATGTACTGCTGTCAGAGCATGAAGTGTTCGGCTGTCACATATTGTAGGTCAACAGCATATGAGGTGGAGGTGACCAGTTGCCTTCCTCACCATTTCAGAAAGTAGTGTTTAGTTAAATAACTGTCTGCTGTGACTAAGGGTCTGCGTGTTGTCCCAGAGTGCAGTATTGTCTGTTGTGGTAACAAACAGATCAGTAGGTGAGGTTATGTCAGGGACCCTTGTACATGCCTTAGCCACACTGGGCATATGGTGCTAGACCCATACATTGTATAGACTAATGGACATTCTGGAACACTTCACTGCAAACGCAGTGGGACAAAAGGAGGAGGAGAAGATTGGCATTCAGTGGATGATGTGGTAAGAATCACACCAGCCACCTTTACTGCCCAAGACATACTGACACCCATTATAGATCAGACTGGAACCTTGTTCATACAGGGCAGTGGTATGTTATAATGAACAGTGTGCTTGCTCCACACACTGCTCCACTTTATTATGCAGTGACTGGTATGTGTCCAGACCTAACAGTTACAGGTGTTTATAGGCCATTGGATCAACTTCACTGCAGCCAGTTTGATCTCATATGGCTCTCTTGTATCCACATAGCAGCCTGCCAAAAGTGTTGCACAAGAGTACTACCTCCAGCAACAAAACTCAGAAGTCTCTGAAAGAGTTTTATGGTTTGATCCCAAACTGAGACAGTTTGTTTGATTTACAGTCTACAAAATGTCTGCATTACCAGCGCAGGAAGGTGCCACAGTAGTGCAGTGGCTGGCACATTCACCTGTTGTCTTGGTGGTCATGTGTTTAAACCCCCATTGAAGTGGGAATTTCTTTTCACGGTTCAGGTTCTCAGATTGGCTCAGCCTGAAATTGGTACCATGATATTTCCTGGAAAGTAAAGACAATACAGTCTCCATGGAGATGGTACTTTGGTACTGGTCAGGAAGACACGTACTTTGGCAATGGGTCAGGAAGACACGTACTTTGGCACTGGGTCAGGAAGACAGGTATTTTGGCACTGGGTCAGGAAGACAAGTATTTTGGCACTGGGTCAGGAAGACAGGTATTTTGGCACTGGGTCAGGAAGACAGATATTTTGGCACTGGGTCAGGAAGACAGGTACTTTGGCACTGGGTCAGGAGGACAATCTCTACACTAACATCACTCTGACAGACACAAGCCCATTTAGCTGATGGATTACACTTTAAGAGTTAAATCTCTTCCAGGGAATTCACAATCAACCAATCAATTTTGGCTAGACTGTTAAAGTAGGCCCTTGATCAGCTCTGGTTTACTAGCCCTAACACAAACAGTCAAGCTTTGAGTAACTTGTCGCAATTATCTCTCTTGCCTTTGGCTTTACTTCCCTCTTCATGTTGATATGTCTTGCTGACTGGCAAAAGTTATCTGTATGTCCACAGCTTTTTGCCTTTGTCGTTGCTCCCTCCTTCTTGTTCAGGTGATTTGCTGACTGGCTTAGGTAATCAAGTCTGTCTACAACCCTCACTTTCTAATGTTATTATAAGTTTATGAACTGTCATCCTTCCATGTCATGATGCACAATTGTCTTGTATCTATTTTCACCTTGTTACTTTATTAATGCCAGCCCAGTGGCGAAAGGTTACGGACGCGGTTCGTAATCCCGCATACCCACATTTGAAACACCGCTGTGGAATATTTGGCTGCAGACTGCCTTTCGTTGGTATTTTGATGAAATGTAATAAGTGCCGGTCGTTCAGAATGCAATGGCAAACCACTGAATGTAAACTTGCGAAGAGATCACAATAGCAAAAAAAAAAAAATGCTGTGTTTATTGTGACGTCCTGCAAAGGATATGCAACTCACATTTTAACTTTATTAATACAACTTACTTTATTTTGCAGTAGATAGCCTATACATACACACTGCATATTGCTTCAGATTGTTTCAGAATGTTTTCTTCTGCACCAAAGTTGACCTTGTTTGCTAATTGTTGAGTTGTTGGCATGCAGGTTGCACTGGGGCAGAGGGAAGTAGTTGACCAGTGCATGGCAGCACTTGTACTTTAGTGTGATGAATCATGTCTGTAGTCTGTCATTATAAGTTATACATGGTTGTGATGGCATTCATATTATAATATATGTTCTATAATCTGTTTAAATGATGTATTAAAGATATCTCTTGTTAGTACAATTCTTAGTGTAATAAACTCTTACATGCGAGTGCCAAACAGATCCATGGTACTTAAAAAGTATTCTAGTTGTAGTGCCATGATATAAACATGTGTAATGAAGACACAGACAACAGGCTGCACAATTCATTGCCTGGCATATTTCGCTGGATTGCGTCAGGTGATTACTGTAGAAGTCACTCAATCATAACACAAAGCAAAGAATACTTCAAGCTAAAATATACAAACCACATATTCCCATGGTAATTTAGACAGTTATTTTAAACTGACAATCATATCTGTTTTATTTTTGAGTGATTTCTGCAGTATGCAAATGGGACACAGCAAAATATACCAGGCAATAAATTGTGCAACTTATTGCTTGTTATTCAGACTCACTAGGGAAACTATTGTTTTTAATAAACATTTGTTTCAGAAACTTTTGAGTCACTAAAAATAAAACCATTTCTTTTACAAGCTCTTGTTCAAATTGATTTAACCAACATTTTTAACATCATCTTGTTTAAATTAATTGAATAAATACATTTATTTAACAAAGTTTAATTGACAATTAACATTTCATGACTGAAGTCCTGTTTAAATTAGCTCAGTAAAGACATTTCTTTAATGGGGCTTTATTCATAGTGGCTAAGTTAAAATATCTCTTTAATAGTGCTTTATGTAAAGTCATTCTAAAAAAGACATTTTAAAATTGCATTTTGTTTAACATCATCACAGAAAAGGGCATCTCTATATGAGATTTTTGACAAAACCACTCTAAAATTATATAGAAGTTGTTTTCTGTACATAGGGAGAAAGAAAGGAAGGAATGAAGGAAAGGATAAAACTGAGCGATATAGAGAGAATGAGAGGCAGAGAGAGAAAGAGAACAAGAAGTAAGGAAAGAAAAAAACTAAGAATAGGTGGGAGAATTTATTTTATAAGCACTTTCAGCATACAACGACTGTCAGGTATTGACATATTCCCGTTTCAAGCCTGCATTCTGCCGAAACTTGCTGCTGCTTGCTGGGATGAATTTAACATTGCAGATGTTCAGCTGTTAACAGTTTTGTTCAAGAATTTAATTGTTTGCATCAAAGAGCTGGCCTGATGATGGTTTTTAGCACGTAATTATATAACTCAACTGAAGTCTGAAATAATCTATGCATTACTTACATTTTGTGTTGTTAAAATTCAGAACTTCCTATTAGGGAAAGTATATATTTATTGGTTACACTTTATAATAGTATTTGCCTTGACTTGTTTGTGTATAGTTTTAAATTGTTGTAGGTTGTACAGTCTAATTTGTTTACATTAAAGAGTTTATATTGTAACAGATTTCATCAGTTATCATAGAAAGAAGAGTTTATGTTAATATAGGAAGAAGAGTTTTAAGTTGTTATAGACAGTTGAGTTTATATTATCAGAGGAGGAAGTGTTTACGTTATCAGATAAGAGTGTAAATTATCATAGGAAGAAGAGTGTACACTATTATAAAAGAAGAGTTTAAACTCTCATAGACAGAAGCATTTTTGTTAAGATAGGAAGAAAAGTTAAAGTCATTTTAGAAAGAAGAGTTTAAGTTATAGGAAGAAGAGTTTAAACAATCACATGAAAAGTTTATGTTAAGATAGGAAGAAAAGTTGACATTATTTTATAATTATAAAGAAGAGTTTAAGTTGCCATAGAAATATGAATTTAGTTACAGAAAGAAGAATTTAGTTATAGAAAGAAGAATTTAACCTTACGTGGAACAAAGAGGTTTAATTTATTGCTTGTTGAATGGTTTAAATTGATGTAAACTGAAGTGATTAAGCTGTCATATATTGAAGAGTTCGGTAATAGGTTGAAGAGTTAAGTTGTAGTTGAAGAGTTCAGCTTGATGTAAGTTTAAGATTTTAGGCTGTTAAATGTTGAAGACATTAAGTCATAGTGTAAAAATATAAAGTTCATGATTCATGAGTTAAAGTTTAGGTTGAAAAGTTTAATTTTCTGTGAATTGAAGAGTTTCAGTTGTCATAGGTTGACAACTGGAAGTCAATATAGATTTAAGAGTATAAAGTGACTACAGATGACAGGGCTGAAGTCACGGTTGAAAGTGATTTTAAGTTAAAGATTTAAGAGTATAAAGTGACTATAGATGATAGGGCTGAAGTCATGGTTGAAAGTGATTTTACTTTAAAGATTGAAGCTCTAACTGATTCAGTGCTATGGAATGATTATTCATCTTAAGTGACTTTCTGTATCTGCAATAGGCTTAAATATATATATATATATATATATATATATATATATATATATATATATATATATATATAATATATATATATATATATATATATATATATATATATATATATATATATATCCCCAAAATGTTATCATTGCATTATAATGCAACATGTCTGCTATATTGACAACTTTTAAGTCATAACTGTGACACACCTACTTGCCATTTTCCACCATCCATTTTTGTTTGGTCCAAACCTATTTTTGAGGTGGAGCCTGTTGATAGTGAAATACCTACAGCCCATGGAGGAAACATGACCAGTCTGATATAAGTACACATACAATATGGCAGGGGCATGGAGCAACCTGCAGGAGACAGTCACAGATATGACATCTTGCCATGAGTTGCTATGGCAGGGGCATGGAGCAACCTGCAGGAGACAGTCACAGATAATGACAACTTGCCATGAGTTGCTATGGCAGGGACATGGAGTGACCTGCAGGAGACAGCCACAGATATGACATCTTGCCATGAGTTGCTATGGCAGGGACATGGAGTGACCTGCAGGAGACAGCCACAGATATGACAACTTGCCATGAGTTGCTATGGCAGGGACATGGAGTGACCTGCAGGAGACAGCCACAGATATGACATCTTGCCATGAGTTGCTATGGCAGGGACATGGAGTGACCTGCAGGAGACAGCCACAGATATGACATCTTGCCATGAGTTGCTATGGCAGGGACATGGAGTGACCTGCAGGAGACAGCCACAGATATGACATCTTGCCATGAGTTGCTATGGCAGGGACATGGAGTGACCTGCAGGAGACAGCCACAGATATGACATCTTGCCATGAGTTGCTATGGCAGGGACATGGAGTGACCTGCAGGAGACAGCCACAGATATGACAGCTTGCCATGAGTTGCTTGAGGGCCTACACTCCATTTGGAGATAAAAGGCATCTGTAGAAGAAAGTATCCACTTCCACGTGTTGAGCTGTCATGTGTATATGGTCTGACGTCACATTTTCGTAACAAATCGGCACTGAACGGGTGATAAGATCAGTAGCACACCAGCCACTTTCACTTCCCAGAATAATTGCTGGTACCCATGTTAGGCTGGGTGGAGCTGTCAGCTCAGGTCCAAGGTCCATTCAAACAGAACAACTCTCCCAGTAACATATTATCATCCAAGAATCTCCCAGTAACAAATTATCATCCAAGAATCTCCCAGAAACAGATTATCATCCAAGAATCTCCCAGTAACAGATTCCAAGAATCTCCCAGTAACAGATTATCATCCAAGAATCTCCCAGTAACAGATTATCATCCAAGAACCTCCTAGTAACAGATTACCATCCAAGAATCTCCCAGTAACATATTATCATTCAAGAATCTCCCATTAACAAATTATCATCCAAAAATCTCCCAGTAACAGATTATCATCTAAGAATCTCCCAGTAACAGATCTCATCTAAGAATCTCCCAGTAACAGATCTCATCTAAGAATCTCCCAGTAACAGATTATCATCCAAGAATCTCCCAGTAACATATTATCATCTAAGAATCTCCCAGTAACAGATTATCATCCAAGAATCTCCCAGTAACAGATTATCATCCAAGAATCTCCCAGTAACAGATTATCATCCAAGAATCTCCCAGTAACAGATTATCATCCAAGAATCTCCCAGTAACAGATTATCATCCAAGAATCTCCCAGTAACAGATTATCATCTACTATGAAAACATTGAGTATATAAAGTCAGTGAAAATAGTATGTTGATAATACAGCTCATCTGTATTTGTATGTGCGCATTCATTTATTGATATGTATACATATTTTGGACAGGTTGAACAGGGTAGATGTGTAAATAGATTTTGTTAAAAATAATATAAACACTTATACTTGGTTGAGGAGTTTGTATATCAAGTAATTTAACTAGTTTAAAATTGTACACTATAATCTCAAAGTTATGGACCTATCACTACTGTTAGTTAATCTTGAAGTTATAGACACATTGTCACAGTTATATTATTCTTGAACTTATGATCATATCGCAACAGTTTTGTTAATCTCTAAGTTATGATCACACACTTCACTTATGTTATTCTTGAAGGTATGATCACATTAGCTACAGTACTGTTATTCGTGAAGTTATGATTACACACTACAGTTATTTTATTCTTGAAGTTATGATCACATTGCTACAGTTATGTTATTCCTGAAGTTATTATCACATGGCTACAGTTATGTTATTCTTTAAGTGATTATCACATTGCTATAATTATGTTATTCTTGAAGTTACGATTACATAGCTACAGTTATGTTATATTATGTGATCCTTTTTGTCTGCTCTGATGTTAGGCTACTCAGCCACTACACTACCATCCTCTAAGTCATCCACATTCCACAAACAACAGACCATGACAGGAAGCACAGGATCTCTGTCACATGTGGGCAAAGTGCCTTCTTCTGGCAGTGCCGTGGGAGGACATGCCAGGAATGGAAGCCGTGATAATGAGCTGCAGACATTGTCCACTGGATGTGCGTCTGCCAGTGGAACTATGGGATCTACAGCTAGTTCAGTGGTCTTTCAACTGGGAGAACAGTAAGAATGTGGTTATTGTAGTTTGTAACCCATCATCATAACCATTATATAACAGGTTCTTTCCAGAGCGTTGCTCTCATCACCATCAAGGACCATCAGCAAGCTTCTTAATGTCTTGCCAATTCTCTGCCTCATGCACCCTCATGCTTGCAATGTTCAGTGCCCATGTTTGTGCTGAGTTGCCCCTGGGCCCCAGGAACCATGCCTTGCTGTTCTTGCTAAGCCACTGTGATGTTTAATATGGCCATTGTATTCCAGTTTCCAAAACTTGATGCTGTCCATGAGCCAGTTTACTTTGATGGTCTGATCTTATCAAATGTCAGCATTTGCCTTCATCTTGGTTCACAATAATCTAAAATCTTTTCTGCAACATTTAGGTTCATCAGCTGATTTTCTTCTGGAGTGGTGGTGAAATGGTCCATGATTAATATCCATTATACAGCAATGTCAATACAAGCTCCTGAAGCACATTTTTGTCCATGATCGTCTAAGAACTAGATTATAACTGCTCATGTGGATTCATGTGGTTCTAAGCCAATCATCCTCACACTGATCAGTTGCTGCGAACATGAGATGTTCTCTTGTGGGGTGACATAGCTGGCTTCAGTACTGTGCTGTGCCAACTGCAGATGAAATATGCTGGACATGTATTATGTATGACAATCAAAAGTAAAGTTACATCTGCCTGATTGACAATTGTGTCTCTCTGCTCTCTTTGTAAATAGATGTTTCCAGGCATGGATGGGTCAGATCAGGGGGACTCACAGAAGATAGTGGGATTTTCTTCAGCTAACAATAGTCATGAGCAAACCTTTCTTTTACATGTTTTAAGAGAAGCAAAGACAAGAAGACACTAAGTAAGGAGACATGAGGAATAGGAAAACATTGTGACATTTGGAAATATCTGTAGTAGGAAAGGCAGGGACAGACAGAGAAATGATACTGGGATGGTGATGTGGATGAGTATCATCAGTAGAAATGATCTAGAACACCAGGAACCCAGATATGCAGAGATACATACACTCCTACACCAGTTGGTACGACATATGATGTTGGTGAAGAGAAGTATGCGATGTATGAAGTAACCAACGAGCAAATGGCAATCTCTAGATGTATTTTCTTAGTATTGAATAAGTATAACAAATTCAGTGGGTTGAACTGTAGGATAGGCTTTAAAGCACTATGAATGGAAAATGCATGAAAGGACAAGGTCATCTGTACAAGAACACAATCAGAAGTAACAGACTGGATGTTGTGACTACCAAGACTTCATCAGCAAACAGAAACAAAGAAATAAAAAAGGACACTGAAGCAAATAGATGAAGTTAGTTGCATGTCCTTTACATGACATTGCAGTCAACCCCAGTATTTTAGGCTATTTTAGTTCAGTAGTTTGTCATTGCTTACTGAATGGCCAATGCCTCATACCATCAAAATCGACTCGATGTATCAGGGAATTGTGAAACGCAGCTATCTCTGTTTGCTAATCTTAACTGTTTAATTAATTATCTGTGCTGACTTCATTTCTGTTTAATTAATTATCTGTGCTGTCTTCAATTCTGTTTAATTAATTATCTGTACTGTCTTCAATTCTGTTTAATTATCTGTGATGTCGTCAATTCTGTTTAATTATCTGTGATGTCGTCAATTATCTTTAATTAATTATCTGTGCTGTCCTCAATTCTGTTAATTAATTATCTGTGCAGTCCTCAGCATGAGCGCTCAACATCCAGTACATCACAGTCTCCAGTTTCCCCAAGTCCAGCAAACGGCCACCATCATGGCCATCCTTCAAGTCACCATGGTCAATCACGAAGTGGTTATAATCAGTCTATGTCATATCCCCCGTACAGCTTTAACACCACCTCTACACCTGTCCTGTCCTCCAACCTGAGTAAAACTGGGTCATCAGGCAGCCTCTTGTCCAGTAATACTATTCCTAGAGGAACTGGAAACTCGGCTATGAAAATCTACAGCTCGGGTAATCATCTTTCTAATAAATCCACTTCTCCATCGACCACGCAACTACACAAGAACAGTGACAGCACAGATGCCAGGGCCCTGTTGAATGATTCTGGAGATGCTCTAAACAACAATGTAAGTGGGGCATCCAGCAGTGGCAGCTCCACATCCCCGGCCACCATTCCTCACTCCACCAGCTCCACTTCGCATCAGCAGTCGTCTAATCAGAACAACCATCTGGAGGATTCAGATGCTGCCAGTTTGGATTCTGTTACCAGGAGTCAGTCTCATTCAGCACTGTCCAGAAGCCAACTAATACGTAGCCCAGAGTTTGACCACAGCAGTGTTGAATCTCTGCAAAGTGCAAGGACCCTGGGTTCATATGGGATGCCAGTAAAGAAGTCTAAGAAAATGAAATTTCTAACCAGTTTTCTCACAAAGAATAAGGGAAAGCAGAAAACAACATAGAGTCTTTATTAATTTGATTTATGTTTTATGGATAATTCTAGAAGTAGTTTGTTTATGTTATATTGGTAATTATAGTACTAGATCACCCACAATTTATGGATAATTCTAGACGTAGGCCACTCATCATATCATATGGATAACTTAAAGAATTGGGTTGTTATAATTTATGGATAATCCAAAGAAGTAAGTTTTGCGCATGTTTGGATAATACTGAAAGTAGATCATCTAATCTTTATGGATTATCTAGAAAGGAAAGTTATCTGTATTTATTAACAAGGCTACTGGATATATCACCCATTATTTTATGGATGATTCAGTGAAATGAGCCACCTATATGTTAGTCATCCAAGTTGCTGGCTAATTCAACGATGTAGCACTCATTCTTACAGATAATGCTTGTATTAGCTCATCCATGACAAGTGGGTAACACAAGGAAGTGAGCAATGAGTTGATGAAAATAAATCCCCCATAGTAATGAGTCATTAATAATGAGTCGCTCATGGTGTGTGGATATTGCAAAAGAAGTAGCGTGTCAATGTTGTTTTGATAGTGTTAGAAATTGGTTAGCATGGTATATGGATGGTTGTAAAAGTAGGTTAGTCACCCAAAGTGTATGGATAATACCAAAAGTAAGCCAGCCATATTATATGGAAAATGAAGCATTCACTTATAAAGTCAGGCAGGGTATGCTCTTCCCTATAGCATGTGGGTGATTCTAGAAGCCCCACGGAAGGTTAACCTGGTCAACAAATACCTGCAGAAGTCGGATGTGTCGGCCTAATGGCCCAAGAACGCAGCTCTGCTGTAAACAGGCACAACGCAATCACGTCCGGGAAAAAAATCTCCGGATGAACACAGAAGAAGGAGAAGAAGATTCTAGAAGTGGGTCACATGTAGTTACTGAATAATCACTGAAGTGGGTTGTTTATGTTTATTGGATAATGCTAGAATTAAATTGCTGATGTTGTTTAGATAAAACAAGAAACCAAACTAGGGTGTTATCTTTGCATGCAGGTTCATTGCTTGAAAGCATCTTAGATTGCCTTTCTTCATGTGTGAATGATAGTGGTATTTACAAGTACATAGCAGACTGCTACGAGTGCCCACTGCTTAAAGTGAAGACTGAGAGAGCACTTACCAGTTACTATTGATCTGAAACAATAATCCGTTATAAATGAGTCCATGAAGTCCTTGCGCAGGTGTACACTTGAATAACTATAGGATTTAATTTTAAAACAACATTATTTTTTACTTCTCAATTAGAAAGCATGGAAAACTACTGAACATAATATTGCCTAATAATCCCAAACAGCAAATAGGGACTAAGAGTGATTGCAACCTCCTGCAAAGGACAAGCAATTTTTGTTTAAAATTTTGATTATGGGAAGTAAGGGGAAACCAACACATTAATTTTGCAATAATAATTGTATTATCAGTCACAAAGTTAGAAGCATGGGGGAGTGACGTGTTTGAACTGGTAACCTAACATAACAGATTTGTAAATACAATTTGTTGTTTTCAGTCCTGTTAACTGATTGACAACCACAGAAGAAGAGCTCCTTTTCCATTGTAGGCAGGAGGTTAATGTAGACATTCTAATAATTTAATTTTCATTCTTGATTGTAATTGTGTATGCATCTAAAACTCTTTATCCATCTAAATCACTATCTGTGGGGTGTTTGGGGTATCACATTAAATACTTCACTAATCAAGGTTTTTCACTTCTCCCAGTCTGCAGCACTCCATCAAAGCTGTCCCTTCTTTAACTCTTTAAGCACTTTTCTGTTTAACTCTTTCTAATCCTAAGGAGTTTACTGTAAAGTAAAAAATGTATAAGAAAGAGTTAAAATAACAATGGGGACAGAGAAAGATAACAATTTGGATTGATTTGGCTACTATAACAACTGAGACTGGGGAATTAAGGTTGTCATATCACCTATGGGGCAACCAATGGAAATTAAGATTAACGTATCATATATAGTGCAAATAACAGAAATTAAGATTATTATATCATGTATAGGGAAAATCAGTGTGAACTAAGATTAGTATACAGCGTATGGGGAAACGAATGGAAATTAAGATGAGTATATAATATATTGACAACCATTGGGAATTAGGATTAGTATATCACATATTGGGCAACCAACAGAAATGAAAATTGATAATATCACAGATGGGGTAACCAATAGGAATGTATTTTACATATCAGTCGACCAATATATGTTTAGTGAGGAGCTTGGTATAGACTTAGCTAATGTTCTTTGTTGCCTCTTCATTGCTTGCTACCAGCAATACCCTGGAGAATAGTTATTGACACAGTTTTCTTGTGTACAACTGCACATGGACTTAAGTAAGGACCCAGTGGACAGCACTGAATATCCATGTAAATATCTGATACATTTATGTTGAATGTTGAACATCAAATAATTAATATTGTGTATATACAGTGAGCACACACATACCATTTTTTTTATTATTTTTATAAGTTTAGTAGCTTAGATATTCACATAATTTAGATTTATTTGCTTGACAATTTGTTTGATGTTGACAGTTTATTGATTGCATAAACATGTGTATTTACCTTAAAAACAAGTGTAAAATAGTTTTCTTGCTAACTCTGAGTTTATGTAAAGGAAAGCCACATTTCTATATGTTGGTGATTTCCGAGTTTTCATGAGTTTATACAAGTGGGGGTAGCTATGGTAGCACTGTGGCTAGCATGCTCACTGGGTCTATACAAGTGGGGGTAGCTATGGTAGCACTGTGGCTAGCATGCTCACTGGGTCTATACAAGTGGGGGTAGCTATGGTAGCACTGTAGCTAGCATGCTCACTGGGTCTATACACATGGGGGTAGCTATGGTAGCACTGTGGCTAGCATGCTCACTGGGTCTATACACGTGGGGGTAGCTGTGGTAGCACTGTGGCTAGCATGCTCACTGGGTCTATACAAGTGGGGGTAGCTATGGTAGCACTGTGGCTAGCATGCTCACTGGGTCTATACAAGTGGGGGTAGCTATGGTAGCACTGTGGCTAGCATGCTCACTGGGTCTATACAAGTGGGGGTAGCTATGGTAGCACTGTGGCTAGCATGCTCACTGGGTCTATACAAGTGGGGGTAGCTATGGTAGCACTGTGGCTAGCATGCTCACTGGGTCTATACAAGTGGGGGTAGCTATGGTAGCACTGTGGCTAGCATGCTCACTGGGTCTATACAAGTGGGGGTAGCTATGGTAGCACTGTGGCTAGCATGCTCACTGGGTCTATACAAGTGGGGGTAGCTATGGTAGCACTGTGGCTAGCATGCTCACTGGGTCTATACACGTGGGGGTAGCACTGTGGCTAGCATGCTCACTGGGTCTATACAAGTGGGGGTAGCTATGGTAGCACTGTGGCTAGCATGCTCACTGGGTCTATACACGTGGGGGTAGCTATGGTAGCACTGTGGCTAGCATGCTCACTGGGTCTATACAAGTGGGGGTAGCTATGGTAGCACTGTGGCTAGCATGCTCACTGGGTCTATACACGTGGGGGTAGCTATGGTAGCACTGTGGCTAGCATGCTCACTGGGTCTATACAAGTGGGGGTAGCTATGGTAGCACTGTGGCTAGCATGCTCACTGGGTCTATACACGTGGGGGTAGCTATGGTAGCACTGTGGCTAGCATGCTCACTGGGTCTATACAAGTATGTGGCTTTCACCATATACCCAGTATGCCTCAAAGAATGGGAAAAGGTCATTTCCTTATATATACATAACTAATCACCTCGTATAGAAAACTGACACAGGATCAGCCAGTCAGTGTGAGTCCAGTCACATGTAGTAAATACAGGAGTTCATTAACAAATCAACCTCAGTCATGTCTGTAGGTAGGAAAATCAACATGGAGCCACAGTGCCATAATAATATAGTGTCCTTGCTTGCTGCTCCAGTGGCAGTCTTAGGTTCTGATCCTTGTGAAGGTGGCGATTTGCTTTAACATCAACTGACGGTTGGTCCAGCCTCATAAAATGATAACCAGAAAATGTTCTGAGAGATCAAGCAGTCGGCATGGTACTAACCACGTCACTTGTTGAGTGCCATTTGGCCATAAAAGTAAGAACCTAACCTAGCAATGTCCCTGTGTGCCTCAATGGTCCTTTGTTTTTTTAATGAAATCGTTAAATTATTTAGAATCTTAATAGCAATGACTGCCCTTCCTGTGCACCTTAAGTGGCATCTAGTAGTTTTGACTTTCAATTTCTGACATTAATTCTATATGACAAGACACCCAAATGATATTTGGTGTTTCTTTTTTTTAAAATATCAAGCCTGACTTTTGTTACATCATTTGTTGAACCTTGCAAAGTCATGTTTATGTTACTGTGAAGTCTCATGTTTGTATTATGCAGTTTTTAAACATTTATTATAACACCATTTGTTGGTGCTGCCATGTTATTTATTATTCTCCATATCTACTATTCATTATTTTCCATATCTACATTTGTTATAGTGTATTAATGTAGATATATTTGTTAAGTATCAGGCTGCTTGGTGTTGGGGTGATCACTAGGAAACTCTGGCCATCATTGAAATAACATTAGCAATGCATTTTAAAGTATTGATTGACACTCATTGAAGACATAGGAAAGAAGTAGAAACCAGAGTACATAATTGACAGCAGAAAATGTAATACAATGGACATACAGGGAATTGTAACTGTCATCTTCAAATGACAACACTGCTTTTTGAAGAAATAACTTTACTTCGAATCATAACCAGCTACAGAGAGGTCATAACTGGCCAGGTGTATCATCCACCTAAACCTACATGTATGGAATATGGACTGAATTCATACCTGATTTCTTTACTACAGCATTGGTTTCAACAATTTATTGTAACCAAGTATTCATTCAGTGAGGCAGTGTAATCATTTGAAAATGACTGGTCCAAACATTGGTGTGCCCATAGATTTCAATTACTTTTTGTTGTCTAGTATCTTATTCCTCTTATACTACCAGAAATATTTCTAGTACTCAAGGTTGGATGATTTGTGGTCAGAAAAAAAATGCTCTTCTAAAAGGCTGGTATAGATAAGTTTGTTGCCCATTGTGCTGCCATAACACTATTTTATTATGGAACATTGTTAACAGAGCTGAAATCTGAAGGCGTTTCTTCATCTTCTCTTGAGTATTAACTAGCTTCTTCTTTTGATAGCATCATTAACTAATTCTTAAGCCACTTTACAAGAATACCCGGGTACCTTCTGCCACAAAGAGCCACACTTAAGAAATATTAAATGATACAGAGCAAGAGGAAGACCATGTAAAAGATGGAGTGATAACATCAAGAGGAACCTTAGAGAAATTATTACCAACATACAAAGAGCATTAGAAAGAGCAAGTAAAAGATCTTTACATCTCTCTCCAACACTTCACTAAGGTAAATGGAGGAAGAGGAAAAGAAGAAGAAGTGGAAGATTAGCTAACTCTTTGAGTACTCATTGTGACATTCTTTACCAGGCAACACAAATGTTTATTGGTTACTCCTTACATTAATATATTACAAAATTCCTTCTGTCAGTTATTTTAACCCATTCTTTTCCGTTTGTTCCTTAATGTCCCTCTGTCTCATAATGGTTTAATTTTGTCAGCTTCACAACATTTATTACTAAAATATAAAATACTTTAAATAGAGAGAGTTAAACTGCCACTGATAGAACTGGTTGTACGCATATGTGAATGCATACATTAATGATGATTGTTGTTCCCTTGGGGTAAACTACACAACGCAAAATTGCCTAGAAAATCACAGACAGCCATTAAATGCTGGAGTAGATTGCAGTGTCCTGTGAAGGATATGTAACTAACTATGTTCCCATGGAGACTTCTTCTAGTCACCACAGACCACTGGCCTGTGGTCATTTGGTCATGCTGCTGGTGTTCGTCATAGTTTTCTTGTTGGTCTTTCTCACCTGGGTGCTCATATGGTCAGCAGGAGTGATGAGAGCAGAAATCATCAATTGTTGTTTGTGAAGTTAGTGTGGGTATATTTCTGGCATTCCTAGAGCAAACACGTGTATAACGCAGACATCTAAGTTAGTGTGGGTATATTTCTGGCATTCCTAGAGCAAACACGTGCATAACGCAGACATCTAAGTTAGTGTGGGTATATTTCTGACATTCCTGGAGCAAACACGTGCATAACGCAGACATCTAAGTTAGTGTGGGTATATTTCTGGCATTCCTAGAGCAAACACGTGCATAACGCAGACATCTAATTCCAAGCCCTACTATCCTTTCTTATCCATTGTTGTCCCTTAGCATATTTTCCTTATTTGTTACATGTAATTATGAGCTTAATCTCTGCACGTCCAATATGTGCCACGAAAGAAGGGAAATACATCTAACATTCCTCAAGCTGAAATGAAATCCAAGATATGAGGGGGGATTTTTGTGATTCAGTATCATATATTTTCTACCTATAGCTTTGTTGTACTGAATGATTGGCTTCTTGCCTGAGCTGGATTTTCTGGGTCTTGCACTGTCAAACTTCACAGTGTGTGTGTTCACTTTATATCAGGTAGACTTCATAGCTGGAATGTATGTTCACTTTATGCCAGATGCACTTTAATGACTGATTTGAATAATAATGTACAGCAAAAGCAGAGGAAAGTGAGTGTAGGAAGATCAACTTCATTGCACCAAGTTTTATCCATTTGGTTCAGTATCTTTCTGCAGAGCTGCCAGCTGAAAGTGCACACAGAGTGCACAACTATGTCACTCTTGGAACGACCCCTGAATGTCTCTGAAACAATTGCATTCATGAACTGGATTATTAAATCTGAATACGAACCCATGAACTTCGGAGTGCAAGGCAAGTGGCTTGGTCATTTTTCTGCGGAGAACTCTGGTGTATGAAATACTCAGAGAGATAGAAAGATTTGAGAGGGGATCAATTATTTTTATTTGCATGCCTTATCTTGTGCTTAGCAACAATAGATTTGAGGAAACAGAAATTTATAACATTGATCAAAGCAAAAACAGTCCAAAACAGCAGGGAGATCATTAGCTTCTTGTCAAAACTTTAGTGGCTGTTCCTTGGCCTATGCATGGGAGGTTTCTGGTCTGTTTAATCACATTGACAATTATCAACGACAACAGTAACAGGGATAGATGTCCCCCGAAATGTAGCTGTGATATGTTTATCTCAATCGGACTAAACAGGCTAGAATTCTCTTATGCATAGTAGTTAGAGAATATCAGTTGTGTAATGGCTAGACACTTGCCTGCCGACTCTGTGGTCTTGGGTTCAATCTGCAGGTTGATGAGGACTCCCAGGTTGACCCAGCCTAAGATGGGTACCAAGAATATCTTGGAAGATAAAGGCAGCAGGCCCTAGAGTGCTGATCACCCTATAAAAATATGGGTCTGACACGGTATGCCCTGTGCACCTTAAGGTGTGCACGAGGGGTCCTTACTTGATAAGTAATTAGTTCATTTGAAAACTTTATTGTCTCCTCTCGGTTTAGTTCACTGTATTATTTCATATAAAGGTTAACTTGTCCGAACATCTCAAGAAGGATCATTCTGCAACTAACATCTGGTTAAACTCAATCAAAAATAAACATTGTGATGAAGATATTATATTGGACATATTGTATTTAAAGTTACTGACATGTGAAGTGCAGTACCTGCATTGTTGTATCTGACTACCTTTATGCCAGGGTGTTATCAATTTATGCAATATTACCATCTCATGTTGTGTAGTTTTATATAAACGTCACATTTTTTTTTACGTGTTCTGAACATGATGGCTGTGATCTTCTGTAAATTCTGGTTAACTCAACTCATTAACTACCAGGTCTAAACACACACTTGTAAGTATAAGCCAGAGCAAATGGGTGTAAGAGGAAATGTACAAACAGATAGCCTTGCTGGCTTGGCTGCTATGGGGAGCTGACAAGCAGTGGACCAGGCTGACATAACTAACTACGCTTAGGGAGGCAGGAAAAGTAAATGACTCAAGGGATGGATGTGATTCTGCAACTGTGACCAGGCTGCAAGAACACTAAGTTAGGCAGGAGTCAAGCTAGACTAGAGCGTCATGCCGGGAGTCAAGGAAGGATAGTCAACCAACACAGAACTGGTGTCATCAGTCACTACATGCAGAGGGAGATACTGAGAAGGGTTTTGAGCACTTAATGGACTAATAGTTACATGTACAGAGAGGATCATCTGTTGACTGACTAACTAACTGTGACTGAATATTTTATTTACATCTTTTAGCCAACAGTTTTTCTATAGTTTCCATTTTATTTTTGTTTCCAGTTGTCCAGTCCTTACATCTTTTTTGTGTAATATTTGAAGCGTGTAGAAGAGTTATGCCGGCTCCGTGGCGAAGGGGTTTTGTGCGCAGTTCGTGATCCCGCATACCTGCGTTCGAAACACAGCTGTTGGCAATTTTTCAGCAGATCGCCTTGCATGTTTTATTTTACAAAATGGTATGGGTGCTGGCCGTTCAGAAAGTAATGGCAAACTGCTGAACGTAGACTTGCCAAGAGATCACAACAGCAAAAAAGGCTGGTGTTGACTGCGACATCCTGTAAAGGATATGCAACTAACTTTAGAAGAGTTATGGCTTGATTTTACATTTGTTGCCCCAACTGTGTGAAGCGTGGCACTACCTCAGCTTCTGGTAGATAATGAGTTGATATTATCTGTTCACAACTCTGATCTCTGCTGCTGATTTTGTTGATACCCATACCATTATACCAGACTTTCCAATTTAGGTTTTCTTTGTTATGATACAGCTCATTTTCCATCATTAGTGAGTTTCACTTGTCCTGTCCTCCTGTTTTGCCCAGATAATGGCAACTGCTTCCTTAGTGTGTCTGTATTACATTTCTGTACAAGCGACCGTCAGTGGCATGCTAGTTGTCTATGGTATTTCTGGAGCATTTTTCTGTAAAACCATATTTCTGTAGTATGGTACTTTCGAGGCTTTTGAACTGAAACGCTACAGAAAAATTCTCAGAATACCTTGGATCAAGAAAAAGAAATGGACATTCTACAAGATGAGAATATTGAAGAAAACTGGCTCATAAGCTATATCATGTCCAGAAAAATGAAGTACTTTGGGCCACATATGTCACAGTAGTTTAGGAATAACAGTTATGGATGGCATGGCTGGCAAGGACCGACCAACAATGTGGTAGACATGGGACATTTAAGACACTCTGGGCATGACAATGCTTGAGGCTGGGGAACTGGTGAAGGATTTAGTTTTTTCAGCGGGCTTTGATGAGAGGGATGTTCTGCACAGGACTTGCTGTATGGTACTTGTAATATTCTTCTATAAATCCATACTTCTGTAGTGTCTGGTATTTTCCAACATTCCACAGTATAATCATATTTCTCCTCTGTGGTTCTTTTTAATATTTTTCTATAAGATGTTCTACATGGCACTTGTAAGTAACTTTCTTAAATAGTCATATTTCTGTTCTATGGTAATTTTAACATGCATTTGCCAAGCACTATTTATGTGTTATACTACTCTTAGCATTCATACAAACCATCATTCTGTGGGTCCCACAATTGTTGTCTTGCCTGTTTACCAGTTTTCCGTGATGTTTCCTGAACTTGGTTGTTTACATCACACAAAATTGTATATTCCAACTTGATACTTATTTCATTTGAACATATCACAAGTTTGTGTGGAAGGTTTTGTATGGTCTCTTATTGTATAAATTAAGCATAAAGTATGACAAATGTTGCTTGTTTCTTGATAAGCAGACCTGTCACATTTATATGTTTGGTATAGTTAATGAAAGTATGTTCATACATTCCATAACATTCATTCCCTTGCTGCCTGTCTTCTTGTACTGTTAGCCATTACAAACATAAATTAAACCATAATAATTCAGGAGTATAAGCCATAAACAAGACTTGAGTATAAACCTTAAATAGGACATGAGTATACGACATAAACATTTCATGAGTATATGCCATAAACATTACATGAGTATAAGCCATAAACAGGACATGAGTATAAGCCATAAACATTACATGAGTATAAGCCATAAACAGGACCCGAGTATAAGCCATAAACAGGACATGAGTATAAGCCATAAACAGGACATGAGTATAAACCTGAAATAGAACAGATAAACCATGCCAAATTAACAGACACAGACTGTGATAAATGCAGCCAGGAAGGTCAACTCAGGACTCAGATAAGCCACATCAGATTACACATATGCCCAGTGACAAATACTGTCAGTAGTGCTGTTCACTTTCATTGCATTTTGGGTTGTTGATAATTAGTTATCAGAAGCAGTTTTATGACAGAAGATATTGAAGTGTGTGGATACTAACTACCCCAGTCTCATTCTGATCGGATACACACATAAAATGTCCATGCAGTCGACATGTAGCACTAATTCCACTTTTAGTGTTCCTTCAGTCTGCATGTTGTTGTCTCATCTCATACTGTGTCATTACACAGAAGTCTTTCCCTGATTGCTTACACTGTTGAAGATTTGTCCAATTGAAAATTGCCTAATTTAGGTGATTTTGAATCTAGCCAGTCTGCCTTTTCATTTTCGCAGACTCATGAATGTCCAGGGCAATAAATCCAGAAAAGTTTCCTCAGATTTGTCACACTAGCGAAAAGCATCCACGCATACCACAATGCTTCTTTATGGGTGTATTAACTTATTCAACATAGCAGTGCTATTTTATATCCATAATTAGCCAATAAAGTATAATTCTGTCAGACTGCTTTGATTGAGTCTTAGAAAGTATACACTACCATTTAAGAATTAAAGGCTATTGACTTGGCATTAGACTATTATTTAAACAACTTTGTGTGCAAATAGTGACAACTGTACATTCTTTAAAAAGATGTTTCTTATTGGTGAGTCTAGAGCATGCTGCCTTCTTATTAGATTTTGGCCATTGGATAAAATCTAACAGGACTGCACCAACTTCAAGCACACTTTGTTCTTGCGGTTAATTTTTTATAATTTTGTTGACTAACTTATGTATATGGTTTGAGAGTAGGTTGATAACGTGAAGATGGAAACAGAGAGGCTATATTTATGTTTTTTTGTATTGTGGCCATATAGGCTTGCATTGCCATTTTCATATGTAATGGAATGGTCACATGGCTTTCCTAAACAGCTTTATTGATAGTTTTTATTGTTTTTTTGTTTTCTTGTTACAAATGAGACTTCAGTTATCTTGTGATAACAAACTGCATATTGCAAATATTGTGTGTGAAATGATGGACATATCTGCCACTACCTGCTACCAGTTAATTGTTTGCTTTGAACTAACAGCAGTGGGCCTTGCTGTATGTGTCTGTTAGCAGTGACTGCGGCATGTCTGTGATTGCCTGGACCTTGGACCATGTCCCAGACATGTCACTAGTTATACTGCAGCATGTCCGATATCTCCCAGCATATCCGATATCTCCCAGCATATCCGATATCTCCCAGCATGTCCGATATCTCCCAGCATGTCCGATATCTCCCAGCATGTCCGATATCTCCCAGCATGTCTGATATCTCCCAGCATGTCCGATATCTCCCAGTATGTCTGATATCTCCCAGTATGTCCGATATCTCCCAGTATGTCTGATATCTCCCAGTATGTCTGATATCTCCCAGTATGTCTGATATCTCCCAGCATGTCTGATATCTCCCAGCATGTCCGATATCTCCCAGCATGTCCGATATCTCCCAGCATGTCCGATATCTCCCAGCATGTCTGATATCTCCCAGCATGTCCGATATCGCCCATGTGTAACTGGGGTACACAAAGCAAGCGAATAATAGTAACACTGTAACCTACCATCCGTGACATAAGAGGCTATTAAGGAAGGTTGGCTATCTCCTGGAGAACACTAGATGCAAAAAATAACCAATCATGAAGTCTACAGCTTTACATGAGTTGAGAGGAGGAGGAGGAGAAGAAAAAGATTGTCCATTATGTTTCATAACTCATTCACTACACAAGTATTGATTAGTTATGAAACTGAATTATATGTGGCTATCACATTTGCTGAAATATAATTTAAATGCTTTGCAAAATTCTAAAGTCAAACTTTCTACAAGTCCACCTGCTGGCCAGGTGGTTGTAAATTCCAGTCCCCACTTGGAGATGGGGGTTATTTTTCTGTTACATGACTACATGACTAAGAGCATCAGCCCAGACTTACAGAATGGGTACCAGCCAGTTTTCTGGGAAGTTAAAGACATCCAGCATGGTACTGACAATATCACTCATATGGTACCAACCAATCAAACATGGGCATTAGCACTGTGCACCTCATGAAATGGAATCTTTAGCTGTAACTGGTTCATGTGTGTGTAGGTCACTTTCTGATAGTGTTTGATCTGTTTGATATCATCAATACATCTGTATAAATTGTTTGGTGGGCATGAGCAGAAGATCTCGTACATTATGAAGGTTGAGTAGAGGAGAAGTTTGTTGATTTTTCTCCCATCCTTGACAATTACCTTGTTTTGATCCATGGCGTTTTGTGTCTTTACTTGACATTGACTTTGATATCAGCAACCAGCCTGTTATCGTTTTTTTTCTGGTGATTGTACTTGTTGATAATATTGATAAACTGTATCTGTTAGATCTCATTTGACAAAAATAACATGGGTCTGACTTCTGCAACAATATGCTTTTTTTTTAAAATCTTTGTTAGAATATGTTGGATATACATTTGTTCGCTTTCTGGTTTTTTACGCTGGTGTAAATAATTAATTCATTGTTTTATTCTAGTTTTCTATTTTGTATAGATATAATAAATAATAATAATTTGTCTCAAAGCAGTTTCTATTTTGTAGGCCTGAATGCATGGAGAAATAGGTGGTCAGTCTATTCTTCCTGAGCCCAGGCATCGACCCCTCATCTGACCATGCTCATGACATCATCAGCACAGTTCTCTATAAACTTGACTAATGCACCTTGTGTAGATGTACTCTGTATATTTTTGTTTTCAACATTGCAATTCTGCAATCAAATGCATATGGCGTTTTGAATTAGCTACGTTGTCTTAGTGTTTGCACATGATTGTTATTGTATTACTTTACATAAAGCATTGCTGCTTAAACTTTAATTTTCTGGCTTTCATTATCCTGACTGCTTTTATTGTTTGATAAATGTAATTGTTTAATGTCACATTCAATGTTTTAAATTGTGTGTGGTGATGCAGTTTGTACAAAATCTAAAATAAATAAATATATTTTTTGTTACAATCTGTAATTTGAGGTATGGCATTGTTGTAATTGATTGTGTGAGGATCATTGAAAGAACAAAGAAATCAGTGGCATTGTTTTAGTTAAGTGTACAATCATCACTGAAAGAACAAAGAAATCACTACACAAATGTCTCACCAAATAATATTTGGCATGAAGATAAATTCCTGTAAAATGAAAGTAATGACACTTGCCAAAAAACTGAAAGAATAAATATTAACCACTGAACACATACAGAACATTCCCTATAATAATAGAGGATGCTTGTTGTGAAGGTGAATTAAAATCTAGACTGGTGGCAGCCACAGCAATCTTCCTGGAAGAAACAAATGCCTCTGACACTGAGTCACATCAACAGTTTGTGACAAGAATAATCACTGTGCATCTGTGACCTGAGGTGGCCACAGTAGTGGAGTAGCTGGCTTTCTTGCATGCCAGCCTGTTAATAATGTGTTTGAATCCCCCTCGAGGTGGAAAGTTTTTAAAATTGATCTGGGCTCCCAGGTCGACCTAGCCTAAAATGGGCATCTGGAAATGTGGGACATAAAGGTAGCCAGTGTGATATTGAGCACATCAAGCGTTGATTGGTCTATACAAATATGGGATCAGCACTATATGCCTCAGACAAGGACAACTGCCCTTGACTTCACTGTCACTGATATCCGGCCTGCAGCGCTATATAGTTATGAAATATACATGGACTTGGGTGTTATTTGAGGTGTGGTGTTATCACATGATGCATTGACTGAGCATGTCAGAAAATAAATCATATGTTGAGGTGTGGTGTTATCACATGATGCATTGACTGAGCATGTCAGAAAATAAATCATATGTTGAGGTGTGGTGTTATCACATGATGCATTGACTGAGCATGTCAGAAAATAAATCAAATGTTGGGGTGTGGTGTTATGATGCATTGACTGAGCATGTCAGAAAATAAATCAAATGTTGAGGTGTGATGTTATCACATGATGCATTGACTGAGCATGTCAGAAAACAAATCAAATGAACATTCTTAAAGGTAATAAAGGAAAACATGTATTGAACAATACACAAGAAAATAGGCCATTTTGACTCGGTCACAGTGTGAGACATAGACTACTGAAAGATAGGGACTAAGACAGGGAGGATATCAGAAAACAACTTCATTACAGAGACATGCAAGGATACTGGGGTTCAGACTTATGTCCAGCTGAAGAGCATTGTTTTGAGCAGGTGAAAGTCAGGGAATTACAGTTGTGCAGAGGTAAGTGCCTGCTGGTCCGGCGGTCATGGGTTTAAATTCTCACATTCAGGTGCCTTTGAAAAATCTTGTCTTTCAGGTTGATATAGAACATGATGGCAAATGGGAGTTTGGCGGCCCCATCATGAAAATGCACTTGTCATTTCTTGGCATATTCAGACTTTCTTCGCCAAACAGATGATTACTCTGGTTTATCGGGTCACCTCCTTTCCCAACATGGCTGCTTGTAATATTTGACTGTTCCCCAAGAAAGAGGAAAGAGACCTGTTCAGTGTCATTAGAAGGGATTATGTGGAATGAGACATCCAGACTACTCCATCCCTGAGAGATTCTTGATGTGCTTCCAACAATGGGGGGGGGAGAAGTGAGTACAATCCAAGGAGAGTACTTTCAAGGGGAATAGGTTTTTAGACAGTCAAGTGTGTCTTATTTTTCACAGCCAGAGATTCAGTATTGTTTAGTAGATCTAGTATAGGCAGTCAACGCTATACGTATGGTGTTAAAGAACCTCATATTGATAACGTTATATTTAACTAACACAGTGTTATCACCTTGCAGAAGTCTGAGTGGATAAGAGTGCTCATTTTTATACATCCGGTATGCTGGTGCCAAGGTAGCGGGTTCAACCCCTACATCAGTCAGTTGGACTAAAATGGTGACTTCCGTTCCTTTTCTTGGGGATGTAAATTATAAGTACCTCAGAAGGCGGAGTGGGTTCGGTTCGCCTGATGGCGAGGGACACTGGTAATAGAGAAACCTAATCCACATGCAAATATCAGTTCAGTGCACTAGACTTAGTAGCACTTGTATGGACTACGCTTGAGTTCAAAGGGAGTGAACACAACAAAAAATATATGTATTCCTTGCTAAAGAAACCTTTGGTAGAACAATGAAAGTCAGGGACAGAAAGAAGGCAGCCAAGACACTGACAATTTCTAGGTGCGCTGATAACATCACTAGTGGAATATACATCACTGAAATATGGAATAGAATATGCCAAACCAACACTGCACTTTGTACATGTTTCTCTTTCTTATTCTCCTCCTCCTCCTTCGATCAACGTTTGCTATGCATCGTGAAAAGCATCCATCATAGTGCGTAGATGTTCGCTTTCTAGTTCTGTGCCACTCGAGACAACATCTTCCAGTTTCTTTTCTGGATTCCAAGTCCCATAGGCAGATTGCCTTCCTGACCTTGTTGTAGACTCTACCTGCCCACATTTTCTGTCGGGCTTTGTTGCCCTAGCCTTTGTTCTTATAAGAACTTCTACAAGACGGTGGTGGTGTGGCAGTGTGTCCTTCACGTAGATGAGATTTCCTTCCAGGCTTTATGGGCTCCATTGGCCCATTTGTTTTTGTGCATGAATTTAATCTACATTAAACTTGGTGTTAGGAGTGAGGTGCTGGATGGCCTAAGACAGTGGCATGAGGGATTAAAGTCGCTTAAAAGTCGACAGGGTCGGCTTCATTGCACTGAGTTTTATCCCATATGGCTCATTCTCTTTCCGCAGCACGGAAAGCGTCACACAAAGCACAAACTCTTCTCTGGATTCTTTTTCTACGAAAGTAGCATAGGAAAATATCATTAAAAGAATTTATCCAGACACTAAGGACCAAGATATTGTAGAGATTCATGAACACCTAAACCATTTGGCAGATCACATAATGATGATAATGATAAAGACTTCAGTGTTACACTAATTTTAATATGTGGCTGTAATTATCATCCTTCAATGTCTTGCCGGCTGGCTTGTGCATTCATGCCTCTCCACAAATTACGATCTCCGACAGCATGGATCTACTCGTGTGTTGACTTCCTTCATTGCCATGACACAAGACTGTCAAGAATCTTCTCCTGCTATCTTCCTCTATCTCTCTTTTTACAAAGCTTTCTGGTTGTCACAACATGTTCCAATTTTTTTCGGCCTCTTTATGACGTTTGTGATAAGTTGTCTTTGCGACTCAGCTTCCCTCTAAATGTCCAGATTGCTCATTTTGGCTCTCCAATTAATTTTCAGCATTCTTATATAAAACCACATCTCCAAGGATTCCAGGGATTTTTTTTCCCACCTATTTGCTAATTGTCCAGGATTTGCAGCCGTATGTTAAAAGAACTCTCTATCTAACTTTCAAGGACAATGACTTATTGCACAAAACGTTCTTCATTTGATAGACAAGATTTTCCTTTCCATGTCTAAAATCTGAGCAGGTTTGTAGGGCATGCCTTGAGTTTTGCTTAGATATTCCATGATGCTCCACAGACAGCCCATGACACTGCAAGCTGTGCCAGATCTTGCTGTCTCCTCAAATTCTCCTTCTGCACACCCTGGTCTTAGACTAGACTCAAGAAATCAGTTCGGCCAGGAGCATTCTGGTTAACATAACTTGCTTTTGGGATCATTGCATAGTTTTAAAACTGAGTCATATTTCTTTCTTCTGCTAACAATTACCTGACACTAGCAGGTGTGTTTATGTTTCAAGATAGCAATCATATTTAGAAGTTAGAGATAAAAGACCTGATTCTATTGAATAAGTAAGTAAACACACACATGCTTCAAGGCACATCGGGCATACGGTGTTAAACCCATATATTTATATAGACCAATCAACTCCCGGTGGGAGTGATCATTATAAGGCCAGCCTTTACTTCCCAAGACATTTCCTAGAACTCGTTATAGGCTGGGAACCCAGATTATATTTTAGACATTTAGTTAGTTAATTGTGTGTGTTGTTTGTCCATCAGGAATGATGATGACCATTCATTTCATCCAGTGGGGTTGAAAGTATGGAGCCGTGAGTTCTAAGATGACTGATAAGGCCTATTTTGGCTCGAAATGTTCTTTGACAATGTGGACAAAGAATGCTTGACGTTTCTGGAGGAGAATTTCCTGCAGTGGTTTTTCTGTTCTGTCTTTTCTCCACAGCTCTTGCAGTCTTGGTTGCCTCACAAATGACTGCACCCTTGCGTAATGATACACGCCACGAATTTCGGTCACTGGCTGCAGTCTCCCAGGTGTCATGATGAATTCCAAAAGAATTCAGTGAGATTTTCAGAGTGTATTTAAAGCGTTTCCTCTGGCCGCCTTGGGAGCTTTACCACAACGCAACTCGCCGTAAAAAATTAGTTTAGGGAGCCTGTGATCTGGCATGCGAGTCAAGTGACCAGCTCAGCGAATCTGATTCTTCATTAGTATAGTGTGGATTCTGGGCATGCACGCTCTTTCTAGGACTTCAGTGTCTGGGATCTTGTCTTGCCATTTAATCTTCAAATGCAAAGAAAAGATCGGCCTATGACAGTGGGAACAATTTATAAAGAGGATGGGGTACGCGTGACAACAGACAAGGAGAAAGGGGAGGCGTTTCTCCAGAGATTTTTAGAGCAGACCAATCATAGTGATGCGGATACCAAGGATGCAGTTAGAGTGGAGTTATCTGGCACAATAGAGAATATGCCTTACGAAGACATCATACTGTTTGAAGATGTTAAACATATTTTGCAAAAGGCAAAAGACACGGCACCAGGGCCTGATGGTGTCAGGTATGGCCACATGAAGGCTTTGAGCGATGTGGACCTGAAGGAGATGGCCGGCTGCTTTAATCAGAGCATTAGGACAGCGTCAGTACCGCAGGATTGGCTGCATAGCTATCTCATCCCTCTCCCAAAACCATACAAGGATCATTCAAAGCTTGGCGGCTTTAGGATCATCACCCTTCAAAATACATTTGGGAAGGTTTTAGAGAAGATAGTCGCTGTTAAGCTGCAGGATTTTTTTGGAAAGGGGGAAGCTTCTTCCAAGAGGCCTGGGGAGCTACAGGCCAGGAAAAGATACCTGGTCAAATGCAGCCACCTTTGCCTTTGACGTTTATGAGGGGTTCCAGAGTAGACAGGAAACGATGGCGGCAGCGCTTGATCTCGAAGATGCGTACAATAGAGTTCGCTATGATATTTTGATGACCGCACTTATGGAGAAGGGGGTCAATCCCTGGTTGGTGAATTGGATAGCAGCCGTCCTGCATTCTCGTCAAGTTGCTCTCCGTCTGGGCGCATGGACCTCAGAGCCACAAATTTTAACCCCAGGACTGCCACAGGGATCTGCAATCTCACCGGTGCTCTTTAATGTGTATACGAGCAAGATTGCATACCTAGAATCACCAGGGGTTGGAAGAATTCTAACATTTGCAGATGATATTCTTGCATACAGGCAGGGGAGAAATAGGGATCAAACAGCCCAGGAGCTACAGGTGACAGTAGACAAAGTGATTGACTGGTGCACTGAAATGAGTGCTGTCATCAACCCGGAAAAGGCGGCGGTGTTGTGGTGCTCTCTGGACAACAGGATTGTGAGAGATGATGCCCCAAGCCTCACGATAGATGGTAGAAGCGTCCACAGAGAGAGCAAACTGAAGTATCTGGGAATCACATTTGACAGGAGTCTGTCCTTCAAGGACCATGTGGAGACGGTTGTGACAAGATCTCAAAAGGGACTCAATGCACTTAAAAATATGGCTGCAATGGACACAGAGCAGAGAATGCTCTTCACACTATACCAGCACTTGATCCTCTCAGTGATTGATTATGGACTAGGACTGCTCACTGTCTCAAAGAATCAGCTGGTGAAATTAGAGCTCATACAGAATGAAGCGATGCGGGTCATTCTGGGATGCACCAGAGACACTCCAGTAGTGTGTATGCGTTACATCCTTGGTCTGCCTACTGTTGCTGGTAGGCACAAGGTGATGCAAGCGAAGGCATACCTCAGAGTAGCTGCAGACACAGATCACCCGTTGCATGAGGCGCTGGACGTAGTTAAGGGTCAGAGACTGATAAGAGGGAAATCATGGATGGCTCAGGCGGAGGTTACGATCAGACAGGTGTGCCCCTTGGAGAACATCAGGCGAGGAGAGGAGTGGGTCAGAGTGCCAGCGGAGCAGTCAGACTTGTGCAGAGTTGTAATAACATTGAGCCGGGAGTGCAGGGAGTGGCCAGCAGGGGCCACGGAAGTGGATATTCAGCAACTAATTCAGGAAAATTCTCGCCCGGGTGATGTGATTATCTACACGGATGGGTCAGTGTTGAGAGGTAGGAGAAGTGCCTGGGGGTTCTTGGCAAAAACTAATGGTCGGCGTTTGGTGCAGGAGAGCCTGGCGTATGATAACACTACATCTAGCTTAAGAATGGAGGTGGAGGCGGTCAGTGCAGCTTTCCGCTGGATAGAAAACACGATACATACACACATTGTGATTGTAACTGACTCAGAAAGCATGCTGAGAAGGGTGAGAACAGGCAAGCTTCGTGCAGATTGGCTTGCTTCGCTTCGGAGGTCACGGGTAGTAAGCATCACCTGGATCTTTTCTCCTGGGCATGCCGGTGTGCTGGGGAATGAACAGGCGGACAGATTGGCTGGCTCGGCAAAACTTGGTGGAGTATTGATGCATGACAAGGCAGACGTGGTTGCGGCCTTGTGGGAGCACGTGCACACCTCGCAGGAGCAAATGGATCACCATAGTCTGGTAAGAATGAGACAGCGAGGTGTGACGAGGGGATCTGGCCGACGCTCGGCGCTCGGAGGAAAGGCGAGACGGACATATAATCAGATTGCTACTGGAACTATTAGTGTTGGAACTCTTCGCTGGCTGCTGAGGATGGGGACGGAGCGCTTATGGGAATGTCCCGAATGCTGTGATGTCGGTTCCTAAGTCAATCAATCAATCAATCAATCAATCTTCAGTAGCTTCCTAAGGCAGACTGTGGAAGTGGTTTAATTTCCTAGCGTGTCGCTGATAAACAGTCCAGGTTTCACAAGCATATAGCAGTATGGATAATACAACTGCTTTGTAGACTTTCAGCTTTGTTTGCAGGCTTATTCCATTTCTGTCCCATACATTCTTGTACAGTCTGCCAAAGGCCGCGCTGGCCTTGGAGATTCTTGCATTCACTTCATCGTCAATTGTGGCAGCTTGTGACACAGTGCTGCCAAGATAAGTGAATTTGTCCACAACACTTAGACTATGACCATTCACTTTGATATTTGGCACAGTGTGATTATTCCCTGGAGCTGGCTGGTACATAACTACAGTCTTCTCCAAGTTGATATTGAGCCCAAAGTTGGCACAGGCATGTGAGAAAGCTGAAACATTATGTTGCATGTCTGCCTCTGAGTTGGCGTATAGAGCGCAATCATCAGCAAACAGGAGCTCTCTGACGGTGTCGCTGTTAATTTTGGTTTTAGCTTTCAGCCTTCTGAGATTGAATAACTTTCCATCCATGCGGTAGTTGATGTTTGTTCCAATGTCGTTGTTCTCGAAGGCATTCGTCAACATTGCTGAAAACATGAGGCTGAACAGTGTTGGTGTCAGGACACATTCTTGCTTCACTCCATTTGTGACAGGAAAGGACTCGAGACAGTTCACCATTTCCCTGTACTCTTGCCTGCATACCATCATGAAATAGCCGCACTATTTGAACAAACTTTCGTGGACAGCCATATTTTGCCATAATCTTCCACAGTCCTTCTCTGCTGACTGTATCAAAAGCCTTGGTAAGGTCAATGAAAGTGGAGAGTTAGTTAATTAGTTAGTCGACAAATCATCCTCATTGCACATCGAACCATTCAGTCCATAAGTGCTCGGATCCCCTCCTCGGTAAATCCCGCAGCTTGTAGCGGCTCACGACACCAGTTCTGTATTGGTTTATAAATCTTCTTTGGCTTCCTGCGTAGTGTTCTTGTTTGGCCACACCTTTTTTAATTTGCTGTTCTCGCAGTCTGACCATGGTTGTAGATTCACAGTCATCACTTGGTTCACGCAAAAGTCTTACTTCTCGTAGAGCATTCAGAATGTCAGCCTGGTCCATGGCGCATCTGCCCTCCACAGTAGCCTTACCTGCGAGCTTGTTAGCCCGCTCATTTCCTTGTACTCCCTCATGCCCTGGCACGAAGAAGACATTTGAATCCACCCAAAGCAGATCGAACCCATGACCACAGAGGTGGCAGACTAGCACCCTGCTGCCACGGCATCCTTGTATCTATGAGTCCTTGTAAAATTAGTCTTCTCTCTTCTTCTTCCACCCTATAGCCCTCAACGAACTCACTTCAAGTTATCCTATCCTTAGCTATCCCAAGCAGTTCCGTCCATGTCCTCCCCATATTATCCGTTTCTGTCTCTACTAGTTTAGTTTAGTTTAGTTTAGTCGACGGATCAACATCACGGCACACATGTGTAACCCATAAGTGCTCCGGTCTACTTACTCCTAACTCAAGCCTGAGTCCAGAGAATCTCAGTTCAGTGCACGAACTCTATAGCAACTGCGAGGATCCTGAAATACTTTGTTGGATAGATTTTTAACTCAAAATTTTTCCTAGGCAGCGCTGTTAGGCTACTCTTATTCGATTTCCAACTACCAGGGGATTTTTTACGTGCGCAACAATACACACGAGCGTCCGATCTCACTACCCAGAGACCAGGGGAAATTTTGTTACTTGAAGTCCCCGTGAAAAAATCCCGGCCCTTACTGGGGCTTGAACCCGGGACCTCCAGCACTCGAGGCGAACACCATACCTCGAGATCACTCAACTCCCCTGTCTACTTCTCTTGTCCATGTGCTTTTAGCTTTTTGTTTTATTTTTACTTATGCCCTGTTGGTACCAGACAAAGGGCTTTCTAGTTATACAATTCTCATGTTTACTCAATGTGTTTGTAACATCTGTAAAATGAGTACCAAATACGAGTACTTATGTTGCATGGCGGACATCATACCCCGAGATCACTCAGCTCCCCTGTCTACTTCTCTTGTCCATGTGCTTCTAGTTTTTTTTTTGTTTTTTTTACTATTTCTTTTGCCCTGTTGGTACCAGACAAAGGGCTTTCTAGTTATACAATTCTCATGTTTACTCAGTGTGTTTGTAACATCTGTAAAATGAGTACCAAATACGAGCGCTTATGTTGCAAGTTAATCAGAAAGTTTACAAGACAAGCAGGCAGATCTCCAAATCACTACACTGTTGTCTAGTGTGTGTTGTTGTTGGTAGAGATGGAGCACTTGTCCAGGTGTCTGTGCGCCGTGAAGCTGGTCTGTCTGTTATAAACGTCAAACATGGGGGACATGCACAGTTGTCTTGACACATAGATGACTGATGACACATTGACAATCAACTGTCGATTATTGACATAGGCTATAGATGACTACTGACACATAGATGACTACAGGCGCGTAGATAACTACTGATACATAGATAACTTCCACATAGATAAAACTAGTGACACACAGATAACTACTCACACGTAGACAGCTGACACAATGATGACAACTGACACATAGATGACTACAGACACGTAGATAACTACTGACACATAGATGACTACTAAAACATAGGTGACAATGACAGATAACTAATGACCCTTAGATAACTATTGACACATATTTAATACTGAATAGAAAATATTCACAATCACAACAATATCAAATGATTGATTGATTGATAGAGGAACCGACATCACAGCATTCGGGACATTCCCATAAGTGCTCCGTCCCCATCCTCAGCAGCCAGCGAAGAGTTCCAATACCAATAGTACCAGTAGCAATCTGATTATATGTCCGTCTCGCCTTTCCTCTGAACGTCGAGTGTCGGCCAGATCCCCTCGTTACTCCTCACTATCTCATTCTTGCCAGACCATGATGATCCATTTGCTCCTCCGAGGTGTACACTTGCTCCCACAAGGCCGCAACCACTCCTGCCTTGTCATGCATCAATACTCCACAAAGTTATGAAGAGCCAGCCAATCTGTCCGCATGTTCATTCCCCAGCACACCGGTATACCCCGGAGAAAAGATCCAGGCGATGCTTGCCACCCGTGACCTCCGAAGCGAAGCAAACCATTCTGCCCGAAGCATGCTTTCTGAGTCAGTTACAATCACGATGTGTGTGTGTGTGTGTGTGTGTGTGTGTGTGTGTGTGTGTGTGTGTGTGTGTGTGTGTGTCGTATTCTCCATCCAGCGGAAAGCTGTACTGACCGCCTCCACATCCATTCTTAAGCTAGATGCTGTGGTATGATATGCCAGGCTCTCCTGCACCAAACGTCGACCATTAGCTTTTGCTAAGAACCCCCAAGCACTTCTCCTACCTCTCAACACCGGCCCATCTGTGTAGATAATCACATCACCCGAGTGAGCATTGTCCTGAATTAGTTGCTGGATTTCCACTTCCGTGGCCCCTGCTGGCCATTCTCTGCACTCCCGGCTCAGTGTGATTATAACTCTGCACAAGTCTGACTGCTCCGCTGGCACTCTGACCTACTCCTCTCCTCGCCTAATGTTCTCCAAGATGCACACCTGTCTGATCGTATCCTCCGTCTGAGCCATCCATGATTTCCCTCTTATCAGTCGCTGACCCTTAACTGCGTCCAGCGCCTCATGCAAAGGGTGACCTGTGTCTGCAGCTACTCTGAGGTAGGCCTATGCCTTCGCCTGCATTACCTTGAGCCTACCATCAACAGTCGGCAGACCAAGGATGTAACGCATACACACTACTGGGGTGTCTCTGGTGCATCCCAGAATGACACGCATAGCTTCGTTCTGTATGCGCTCTAATTTCTCCAGCTGACTCTTTGAGACAGTGAGCAGTCCTAGTCCATAATCAATCACTGAGAGGATCAAGTGCTGGTATAGTGTGAAAAGCATTCTCTGTGTCCATTGCAGCCATAGTTTTAAGTGCATTGAGTCCCTTTTGAGACCTTGTCACAACCGTCTCCACATGGTCCTTGAAGGACAGGTTCCCGTCAAATGTGATTCCCAGATACGTCAGTTTCTTCTCTCTGTTGACATTTCTACCATCTATCGCGAGGCTTGGGACATCAGCTCTCACAATCCTGTTGTCCAGAGAGCACCACAAAACAGCCGCCTTTTCCGGGTGGATGACAGCACTAATTTCAGTGCAACTGTCAATCACTTTGTCTACTGTCGCCTGTAGCTCCTGGGCTGTTTGCTCCCTATCTCTCCTCTGCGTATATGCAAGAATATCATCTGCAAATGTTAGTATCCTTCCAGCCCCTAGTGGTTCTAGGTATGCAATCTTGCTCGTATACACGTTAAAGAGCACCGGTGAGATTGCAGATCCCTGTGGCAGTCCCTGGGTTAAAATATGTGTCTCTGGGGTCCATGCACCCAGACGGAGAGCAACCCGACAAGAATGCAGGACGGCTGCTATCCAGTTCATCAACCGGGGATTGACCCCCTTCTCCATCAGTCAATCAATCATGTGCCATGCCGGAAAGCATGGGCGGTCATGACTCGCCATTTCACTCGATCACCAGCGTCGTGGATCAGCTCAGTGTTCCTGTCTCGTCCATGCCATGTGGCCAAGTCATCCAGGTATTTTCCTCTCGGTCTTCCTCTTTTTTGTCTGTTCCCTTCGATCTTGCCAGTTGTCACTAAGTTCTCCAATCCATTTCTTCTCATAACATGCCCAAAAAATTGTGACTGTCTACGTCTAATTTCTCTAATAAATTTACAATTTTCATTTGTCTCCTGTAGTACTTGGTCATTGGTTTTTCTGTCTGTCCATGGTATTCTTTGCATTTTCCTCAGAAACTACATTTCTGCAGCCATCAGATGTTTTTCAGCTTGACTGCTCATTGTCCAAGTTTCACATCATACAAAAGGGACGCAGAGGTGTTTCCAAGGCACCAGGGCCGGGTTATATACTGGCCAAGACCTATTGACGCGTCCTCGTCGAGCGTCCTGGGCAACAGGTCCTTTTGGGGTCCTGGCTGAGGTCAATAGGATCGCCGATTCCTCCGAAGTCGGAGAGTGTCTGCCTGTATGGCGAGGAACCACCAGTCTGCACACCAATAAGCCAGACATGGGACAACGGATACTCACGCAAAACTCAGGTCCTGTATGACATCACACTGATGTTGGACAACAGGATGCCTTCATCCGACATACAGGACTTCGCATTGGAGCTCAAGCCAACGAACACAAGCAAGCAAGCAAGCACATCATACAAAAGAACAGGCTCTATGTATCCCCTCAACACTCTTTTTCTCGTTTCAATTGACATCTTTTTATTGGTCAGGATGTTTTTCATCTTGCTAAAGGCTTCTTTTGCCATGGCGATTCTTGTTCTAATCTCTCCTAGGCATCTCCCATCAGATGTTATGACTTGTTGAAGAATATTCCCATTTACTTGTATATTACATTGTGGTACTTCGTTCTTCCTAGTGACGACCATAACCTATGTCTTCTTACAATTTAATTCCAACCCCAGCTCCTCACTGTGTACAACAACTGAGTCTACTAATTGTTGTAGATCTTGTGCATTGTCTGCAATCAATACTATATCATCTGCATATCTAATGTTATTGATGTTTCTTCCTCCAATGCTGATTCCATTTATATCTTTTACATTCCTGAAAATATTTTCACTGTATAGGGAAAAAAGATCTGGAGACATTACACATCCCTGCCTAACACCTCTCTTAATAGGTTGATATTGTCCCACTTCAATTATCAATCCTTATGGCAGCTTGTTGTTTCCAATATATGTTTTTTTTTTATAAGTCTTTCCCATCAATTTGTAGATCTGCAAGCATATCTACCATGTTGACATGTCTAACTCTATCAAAAGCCTTTGTGTAGTCAATAAAGCAAAGGTGTATATCCTTGTTTACTTCTATAGCACGTTCAATAACTGTTCGCAGCATATACACAGTATTTACTGTACCCTTTCCTTCTACAAACCCAAACTGTTCTTCCCCTATTTCAGGTTGTATTTTCTTCCTCACTCTTTGCATGATAATTTGTAGCACAATCTTTGTGATGTGGCTCATTATACTAATTGTTCTATGTTTATCACATTCCAAGGTTCCTGATTTCTTTGGGATTGCAATAAATATAGAGTTACATAATTCAGGAGGTATATCTCCAGTATCATATAATGTGTTCATCAGTCTGGTGACTTGATCTAGTCCAAATTCTTCTAAAGCTTTAATCATTTCTGTTGTGATGTTATCTGCACCGGGGGCCTTGCCAGCTTTCATATGCTTAAGATCATTTTGAACCTCCATCTCCAAAATTGGCGGTCCTTCATTATTAAGTCTAATATCATACTGTTCCTCTCTGTTATCATTATAAAGGTTTTTCACATAATCTGTCCATACATATAGAATCTGATCTTTTTCTATTATGATTTTACCATCTTTAGTTTTTAGACAGCCTGGTGATGTACTTGTTCTTTTATTAGTTAGTTCCTGAATTCTTTTGTGCACTAATTTGGTAAGCAGTCAGGTCTTAGTCAGATATGACTGAGCTACCGTATAACAGTAGACGGTACTACCTGGTTTCTGTTAGCGCCGAACGTTGGGCGGCGCTTACCAAACCCGACACCCCACATTGTGCCAACGGCTTCGGGCGGAAGAGCGCAATTGGGAGGGTACAAGCCTTACCCTGGTGCGAGGAAATGCAAGCTAAAGACAAAATTGTCATGGCAGGGCAGACCAGGCCCTAAGCCTTGGTTGGCGACTGGTCTAGGATCGAAGCTCCGACAGGCGGACAGTTAGAGCATTGCTTTGCTGATCCGGCAGCTTCTGCAGCTTGTCTTGTTCCAGATGTAGGGGTGTTACCTTTCCTCTGGAGTGAACTAGGCAGGCCGAGAGAGGGATCATGCTGCATGGGCAACACATGATCTCTATATTTTAGCCCAGGCTTTGTGCTATGGAGAGGCAATAACTCCATCCCTGGTCTTAACTGGTCTCGGAATCAAAGCGAGAGGCAGCAGTTACGGGTTATAAGTCCTTGTCAGTTGGCGTAGACATGGGGCGCCACGCGTTGCCTCTGACGGTGGGAGACACCTACAGGTGTCACTGATCAGCTACCGCCCGCCTCAAGCTGGGCAGCCCCCAGCCAATTGGGTGCTGATCCGCCACAGCCTGCTTGCTTCAATGGGTGCTTGGGGCTAGGACAAAATCTGAATCGCAGGCTGTAAAACCAATGCACCAGGTACAAACAAAAATATAAATAGAAACCTCAAGCTACGGCTTGCAACCTGGAACGTGAGAACCATGTGTCCAGGATTTTCCACTGACTTGACCAATATTGACGATGTGAGAAAAACGGCTGTGATTGATGCCGAACTCAATCGTCTTAACATTGATATTGCTGGCCTGCAGGAGACTCGCCTCGCTGAGGAAGGGTCACTCAGGGAAAACAACTACACCTTTTTCTGGAAGGGTAAAGGGCAGGCAGAAAAAAGGCAACACGGTGTGGGCTTTGCAGTGAAGAATTCGCTACTGGGAATGATTGAAATTCCAGCAGGAGGAAATGAAAGACTATTATCCCTGCGCTTGGCAACCTCTTGTGGGTTTGCCACCATTATTACTGCATATGCACCGACACTCGATTCCTCTGATGATGTGAAGGATTTGTTCTATGAGGAGTTAGACTCTGTGATCAAGGCAGTTCCAAAATCCGACTACATTTATATGCTCGGTGATTTCAATGCTCGTGTGGGCAAGGACTCGAGTTCATGGCCAGTGTGCCTTGGAAAATACAACATCGGTCGCATGAATGAAAATGGGCAAAGGCTGCTGGAGCATTGCACCAGTAATGACCTATGTATTACAAACTCTTTTTTTAAAACAAAAGAGATGCATAAGGTCACATGGAAACATCCAAGATCCGGCCATTGGCACCAGCTGGACTTCATCATCACACGGAGACAACATCTGAACCATATATCATTGACTCGTAGTTACCACAGTGCTGACTGTGATACGGATCATTCTTTGGTTGTTGCAAGGGTTAGACTGAGACCAAAGAGAATCTACACAGCTAAACACAAATCTAGCCCCAGGATTAATATTATTAACACTCATGATCCTGAAAAGTGCTTTCAGTTTCAACAGCAACTTGAAGACGCTTTCACTGATACACCAGAAAATTGTACAGTAAATGATAAATGGAATAAACTTAAGGAAACTCTTTGTAAAACTGCCGTAAAGGTTTACGGCACTGTGGATCATAAGAGGCAGGACTGGTTTGCGGCCAACAGCGAGACTCTGCAGCCCTTGATTGATAAGAAGAAGAAAGCTCTCTTAAGAAACAAGGAAAGACCAACGCGTAACACTCTGAGTGAGCTAAGGCAAGCTAGGAAGGATGTGCAAAAGGCTGCCAGGCAGTGTGCAAATGATTATTGGATCAAGTTATGTGAGTCCATTCAAATCGCAAGTGATAAGGGAGACATAAGAAGCATGTATGAAGGAATAAAGAAAGCCTGTGGTCCAGTGATCAAAAGAAGTGCACCATTGAAAACCTTGACTGGAGAAGTCATCACTGATAAGAAACAGCAGATGGACAGATGGGTAGAGCACTATTTGGAGCTTTACTCAAGTGAGACCAAACTAGCGGATAATGCCCTCAACGCCATAGAGGCTCTACCAACTCTTGACCACCTGGACACACTTCCCACCATAACAGAAGTTAAGTGTGCTATAAATGAACTTGCATCTGGCAAGGCTCCAGGTAAGGATGGGATTCCAATAGAGGTTATCAGGAGTGGGCAAGACACACTCACTATACAGATCCACCAGCTAATAGAGCTATGCTGGCGTGAAGGACAAGTCCCACAGGATTTCAAAGATTCAAGCATCATAACACTGTACAAGAACAAGGGCGATCGGAGCGACTGCAACAACTATAGGGGTATCTCACTTCTGTGTATTGTTGGAAAAGTATTTGCCAGAATTGTTCTGCGCAGACTTCAAGTCCTAGGAGATCAAGTCTACCCCGAATCACAGTGTGGCTTTCGACAGAACCGGTCTACCACTGATATGATATTCTCATTGCGACAAATGCAAGAAAAATGCCGTGAACAGAATCAACCACTGTTTATTGCCTTCATCGACCTCACAAAGGCATTTGATTTGGTCAGTCGTGAGGGTCTGTTCAAGGCACTAAAGAAGATTGGCTGCCCACCAACTCTTCTGTCCATTGTGGAATCGTTCCACACAGGCATGAAGGGTATAATCAAGTTTGATGGTGCAACTTCTGAAGAATTTGAAATCAAGAGTGGAGTTAAGCAAGGTTGTGTACTAGCTCCCACCCTCTTTGGAATATACTTTTCACTTCTACTGAAATATGCATTTCGTGATCAGGATGGTGGTATATACATTCACTCACGCTCAGATGGCGGCCTCTACAATGCTCAGAGATTGAAGGCTAAGACCAAAATTAGGAGGGTACTGATCAGAGAGTTGCTTTTTGCAGATGATGCTGCAGTTACGACCCACTCTGAGGAAGAATTGCAATGTCTACTATCTGCATTCTCCAATGCTTGTTCTGAATTTGGTTTAACAATTAGCAAAAAGAAGACACAGATTATGTCACAAGGTGCACATGGGGTACCATCAATCTTTATTGACGACGCCGAACTAGAGATAGTAGACCATTTTACATATCTAGGATCGGTGGTAAATAGCAAATTATCCCTAGATCAGGAAATCAACATCCGGATTGGTAAGGCAGCAACAACAATGAACAGGTTAAGAAAAAGAGTCTGGGAGAACAGGAAGCTTACTGCCAAAACAAAAGTCCTTGTCTATCAAGCCTGTGTCCTTAGTACTCTTCTCTATGGCAGTGAAACCTGGACAACTTACTCACACCAAGAGAACAATTTAAACAGCTTTCATATGCGGTGTCTGCGAAGAATTCTTGGTATTAAGTGGCAAGACAAAATCACAAATACTGAAGTATTGGAAAGATCAGGTTGTGTGACAGTTTATTCCATGCTCAGTCTTCGTAGACTTAGATGGATAGGACATCTTAGGCGGATGGATGATGGTAGAATACCAAAGGATATCTTTTTTGGTGAATTACAGATGGGTAAGAGATCTCAGGGTCGGCCTCTACTACGATACAAAGATGTGTGTAAGCGGGACATGATTGATACAGGCATTGATAATGCACATTGGGAGCAAGTCGCCGCTGAACGTGTTGCATGGAGGGCAAATATCAGAAATGGAATAAAGTCCAAGGAGAAAATTATTGCAGAAAAGTCACACACCAAGCGTTTGAGACGTAAGATGGTGCATGATGGTGGAAATGACCACGTGTTCACATGCACCCACTGTGAACGGACATTTACAGCGCAAATTGGCCTTATCAGTCACACTCGCTACCGCCATAGTTAAAAGTTATTATGCCTTTTTAAAGCACAAACTATCGTCTGTCAAGACGGCAAGGTGCCAATGTAATGTAATGTGTAATTTGGTATTTTGACTGTTGTGTTGTTTTTCAATGTCTAAGCACTTTTCCTCAAGACATGCTTCTTTTGCCTCCTTACATAAGGTTCTGACTTGTCTGTGAATTTCTTCATATTTGGCAGGATTATTTTTGTTGAGTCTTATTGTTTCCATTCGGTGTAAAATTTCTTCTGTCATCCATTTCTTACGACCCACCTTCTTTAAGTTTGGAATAGTTGTTTCTGCAGCCAAACTGATTGAATTCTTCAACATTTCCCATTGATCATCCACATTGATCATCCATATCCTGGAATAATATCTCTAGATCAGACAATATATCAAATCTGTTCTGTACTTCTATATTGAATTTATTTTGTATTTCCTTGTCATTACTCAATGTACACAAATCATAATTATCATATTTAGTGTTTCCTGTTATATACTTGACTTTCTTCAATTTATCCTCAGTGTTCCTGTAAGTAGTCTGTGGTCACTATGACAATCAGCACTGGGAACTGTTTTTTTTTTTTGGCTATTGTTAGTGCGTTTCTAAATCTTCTGCTAATCAGACTGTAGTCAATCTGGTTTCTGATCCTGCTACCAGGATTCCTCCATGTCCATAATTTTCTAGGGTGTTGCTTAAATCAGGTGTTTCCTACAATAACAATCATTTCCTGTTCTTTTTCCCACTCTACGAGTCTGTATCCTCTTTCATTTCTCTCTCCTAAACCATAGTTTCCTACTGTGTATCTATCACCTTGATTTCCTACTTTTGCATTAAGTCTCCTATTATGATGTTTATTTCTGAATTTTTACATTTCTTTAAGGCAGACTCTATGTCATTATAAAATTCCTCTACACTATCACTATCATCACTGAATTCTCCTGTTGGGGCATATACTTGAATAATATTTATGCTAAAAGGTCTTCCACTCAATTTAACTAGTAGAACTCTGTCCGACACGGCCCAATATCCTTGAATAGATTTTGATGTTTTCCGGTCCAAAATAATAGCCACTCCCCTTTGTCGGTCTTCACGTCCAGAATAAATAATCTTAAAATCTTCATCTATCTTGATGCCTGCTCCTGTCCATCTTGTTTCGCACATCCATCAGTGCGGTCATCAAAATATCATATCGAACTCTATTGTATGCATCCTCGAGATCAAGCGCTGCCCCATCGTTTCCTGTCTACTCTGGAACCCCACATAAACGTCAAAGGCAAAGGTGGCTGCATTTGACCAGGTATCTTTTCCTGGCCTGTAGCTGCCCAGGCCTCTTGGAAGAAGCTTCCCCCTTTCCAAAATCTCTTGCAGCTTGACAGCGACTATCTTCTCTAGAACCTTCCCAAATGTATTTTGAAGGGTGATAACCCTAAAGACTATAAGTATAAGCTTTGAATTATCTTTGAATGGTTTTGGGAGAGGGATGAGATAGCTGTGCACCCAATCCTGCGGTACTGACGCTGTCCTAATGCTCTGGTTAAAGCAGTCGGTCATCTCCTTCAGGTCTGCATCGCTCAAAAGCTTCATGTGGCCATACCTAACCCCTTCGGACCCTGGTGTCGTGTCTTTTGCCTTTTTCAAAATATGTTTAACATCTTCAACCCGTATGATGTCTTCATAATGTATATTCTTCATGGTGCCAGATAACCCTTCTCTAACTGCATCCTTGGTGTCCGCATCATTATGATTGGTCTTCTCTAAAAATCTCTGGAGAAACGCCTCCCCTTTCTCTTTGTCTGTTGTCACGCGCTCTCATATTGAAATATTGCTTCTTCCTTCCCTAATTCAGAACAGTATATTTTATGATGTTCTGCTTCAGTGCCATTCAACTCTATACCCACATCGCATAAAATATAAAAACACCATGTGCATTTATTTTCATTTTTCATTTTATTTGAATCAGCCTTTCACAAATTTTAATGTCCAATTTAAAGCTTAAGAAATGAATACAAAACAACTAGCTCGCATCTAGCATGTTGGGAATTTTCTAATATTTCCATCTTCTCAGACCAAAGAGTGACTCTTCCATTCTATAACTTATAAGGTCAACTAAAACATATTCAGTCACAAGCTATGGCAGAAGTAATCAATGACACATGATGATTAGCACATCACAGGTTGCGGCTAAATTAGTCAAAGTTCTCTATGTATCAAACACATATGTTATTTGGCACATTTCTCACAAAATTTGTCACCATTTAAAAACATTCAGCAGGATATAAACAGAAATTTCTAGCTGGTGAAGCAACATAATACTAATACACTTGTTTTCTACAGCAAGGTGATGACATTATTGGAGTGATGGTTCAAATCCTTTCTTCTGATGGATTGTCAGTTGTTCAGTTTATTTCCTCTAAATCCTATCACATCTCAGTTTTTCTCTTCTGCTGTAGATTAATAATTATTTTTATTTATGTTTCTCATATAACTTTTCTTTCTCATCTTACCTATCTTGCTTTATCTTTTTCCATAGCACTTGTCTTTCACATATTACTTATATTTCTCATATTACTTGTCTTTCTCGAATTACTGGTCTTTCTCATATTATTAATCTGTCTCTTATTAATTATGTTTCTCATAATACTTGTCTTTCTCATAATAGTTATCTTCCTCATAGTATGTGTCTTTCTCGTACTGTACATCTTTCATATATTGCATGTCTTTCTCGTATAACTTGTGATCACATATTACATGTTTTTCTCATATTACATGCCTGTATTACTCTGTCTCTATCATATTACTTATTTACAAAATACTTGTCTTTCTCATATTACATATATTTCTTGTATTTCGCAACTTTCTCATATTACCTGTCTTCATGATGTGCCTTTCTTGTCAGTCTCACATCTTACCTTTATCATATTATCTGTCTTTCTGATATTCTTGTCTTTCTCATATTACATGTCTTTTTTACGTGGCGTTCTCATATTACTTTCTTGTGTTATGTCTTTCTGATATTCTTGTCTTTTTAATACTATGTGTCTATCTCATACTACTTGTCTTTTATCACTTCTTCAATCTGTCTCTTATCTAGCACAGTCATTCATTCTGATTCATTTCGCCTTCCTCCTCATTCACCGGAGTCTAGTTCTTTCCACATTTGTTAGTGTTTCAAATAATTTAGCTGTTTATTCATACTTTTTTAACGAGTTGAATTTGACATCAAATTTCCATTGTAGATAACACATTTATATTCTTTTTATAAAATGTTATATTCATGGCGATAGCAATATGTAGCTATTGAAGACTACCAGCTCTGTGGTGAAGGGGATGCGGACGCAGTTTGTAATCTTGCATACCCGTGTTCAAAACACAGCTGCGAGAGATTTAATAGCAGACCGCCTTGCACTGGATTTTTACAAAATGGTATGGGTGCCTGTCATTAAGAAAGCAATGGCAAACTACTGAACGTAAACTTGCCAAGAGATGAGCAAATAATGCTAGTGTTACTATGACATCCTGTAAAGGATATGCAACTAACTTTCTAACATTGAAGACTAGTAAAAACTATCTTGTGTACAAATATTTTTCATGCACAACTATTATTATTGTAACAAATCTGTGTGAATCTGACAAAATTTCTCTTTCGTTATCAATTTAAAACTTCCAATAATATGATACTACAATACATGTGAAAAATGCATCAAAATAGTGCTGACATTCGCACACAATTTCAACAATTATGACCAAACAAATTAAATTGCATAGAAAATGAAAAAAATTAAAGCATGGGGACAGAAGCTAACTATACCATTCCTGGAGTATGTCTTATTTATGCCTAAATTGACAATACAATAACACTGACAATATATTACATAAGCCATGACACTAAATTTGACAGAAAATGATGGTAAATTATAACATGTAAGACTGTAATAAATGCTTTTGTAAATGAAATACTGACTTCTCAAATTGCACTTAGGGAAATAATTACACAAAACTGAGAAACTGTAGCACTGAAACTATGCATTTGACTAGAAGTTTCTGAGCTGTTACAACAAAAGACACTGTCAGTCAACTGGAAATACTTTAATTGAACCATTTTGTAGAGATATAATTTAAGTTTGTTACTGTTGAGTTTACATCATGATGAGAAAATCTTTATTCCTGACCTTTCTGTGTTACTGCTCTTCTATCCTGGCCTTTCTTTGTTACTTCTCTTCTATCCTGGCCTTTTGTTATTACTTCTCTTCTATCCTGGCCTTTCTTTGTTACTTCTCTTCTATTCCTGGGCTTTCTTTGTTACTTATCTTCTATCCTGGCCTTTCTTTGTTACTTCTCTTCTATTCCTGGGCTTTCTTTGTTACTTCTCTTCTATTCCTGGGCTTTCTTTGTTACTTCTCTTCTATCCTGGCCTTTCTTTGTTACTTCTCTTCTATTCCTGGGCTTTCTTTGTTACTTCTCTTCTATTCCTGGTCTTTATTTGTCACTACTCTTCTATCCTGGTCTTTCTTTGTTACTTCTCTTCTATTCCTGGGCTTTCTTTGTTACTTCTCTTCTATTCCTGGGCTTTCTTTGTTACTTATCTTCTATCCTGGCCTTTCTTTGTTACTTCTCTTCTATTCCTGGGCTTTCTTTGTTACTTCTCTTCTATTCCTGGGCTTTCTTTGTTACTTCTCTTCTATCCTGGCCTTTCTTTGTTACTTCTCTTCTATTCCTGGGCTTTCTTTGTTACTTCTCTTCTATTCCTGGGCTTTCTTTGTTACTTCTCTTCTATCCTGGCCTTTCTTTGTTACTTCTCTTCTATTCCTGGGCTTTCTTTGTTACTTCTCTTCTATTCCTGGTCTTTATTTGTCACTACTCTTCTATCTTGGTCTTTCTTTGTTACTTCTCTTCTATTCCTGGTCTTTATTTGTCACTACTCCTATCCTGGTCTTTATTTGTTACTTCTCTTCTATCCTGGTCTTTCTTTGTTACTTCTCTTCTATTCCTGGTCTTTATTTGTCACTACTCTTCTATCCTGGTCTTTATTTGTTACTTCTCTTCTATCCTGGTCTTTCATTGTTACTTCTCTTTTTTTTCCTGTTAGGTAAGTAAAGGACCCATATGCACATTATGCATTAGCATATTCATGGATGTGAAGAAAATTAAAACCTTGCTGTTTTACATAAACATACCCTATAGTTTAGTCTTCTACTTCTTCCCCTTCTGTCACTCTGTATCCCCCATTGGGGCATAGGCATGTGTTTTTAGGCATTAAGGACCCATTTTCAGACTTCCAAACATTGTATACATGTATATTTTAATTATGAAAGCAATGAATACACATATGTATGTCGACCAGGAAACAACCTTAAAGATGGAAGCAATGAATGTGCTTGTCTTTATTGACTGAGAAGCAGCCGTAAATATGGAATCAATTAAACATACACATGCTACTTACACAATAACAGTTAACATTTACAAAAGAGGAAACTAAAGCTAATGAAGAAAGGTTCATATGTGTTTATATTGTTGAATTAACAAACAACTTAAGATGAAACATTTGTAGATTCTTCAAATTTCCGCCATAATGAATTGTTTTCTCCCCCATGTTGGCACACTCCAATAATTATTTTTCTGGCCAGATTTCAAAACTTAGTTAAGCTGAATTAGTTTATCTTTTATAAACAAAAAAAAACAAAAAAAAACAATCTCTGATTTGTGGAGAGTTGGAGAACCTAATAATTTAACAATAAATACACTTTAAAAGTATATCCTGACGCAAATTTATTAACAATAAAAAAAATACATATTTACACACACATCTGAACACGTTTGAGAATAATCAAATGAAGATCAGATTTGACATTCAAAGGCTCCTGTGGCACTAGTCACAGACAAAGCATAATGGAATGAATGAAAATGTATGTTAAATTATTACGATATGATCTATATAGACTTTCATGTTGTAAAACTCCATACAGATTTTTGTTATCTGAAACTCCATACAGACTTTTGTTATCTGAAACTCCATACAGACTTTTTAAACTATACAGCTTGTGACCTACCTATACAAACTTTTATTATCTGAAATGCTATACAGACTTTTCTTAATCTGATACTCTGTACAGACTTTCACTATCTGAAACTCCATACATACTTTTATTAACTATACAGCTTGAAGATGCATACAGACTTTTATTATCTGAAAATCCATACAGACTTTTATTAACTATACAGACTTGTATTATCATCAGCTCCATACAGATTTTTGTTATTTAAAGCTGAACACAGACAAATGTATGTTAAGCTCTACACACGCATTGGTTAAATTAAACTCCATACAAACTGTTATTGTATATTTGTAACACATGTTTCATAACTGTATCTTTTATATTATCTAAAGTGTAATATAATTTCTTCTTCTTATTCTTCTTCTTCATTGTCATCGTCTTCGTCATCATCTTCTCCTTCTTCTTCTTCCTCCTGTAATCTCACAATAGTGCATTAGCCCTTTTTCAGCTCATGCCAAGCCCTTTGTAGACTTGCTTATGATTGGTTGGTCTGTGCAGCTGCTACAGTTTTATGTGAGAGGAGGTAGCCACTCTCATGCCACCCTTCCTTAGTGGCCTCTTATGGTATGCATGGTAGGCTACAGTGTTATTTCTTTATATTAATATGACATAAAATATGTATTTAGTGTGTAAACTCACAGAATAACTACAGTGATAGCGAAATAACAATACATAGTTCAACAAAACTAATTTATTGAAATTAACAGTGAACTTATAAAATGTATTTCTTATTCATCCTATGTTCAGCCGGGGCCATAGCTGAGGGGCAATGACATGTTTCACAATTCCCAGTCATACCGAGTTAAGGGTTTGAAATCAGCTGCAGCTGATTTTGAAGTAGACCGCATTGCATTGATTTTGATGGGATAAGCGTTGGTTGTTCAGAAAGTAATGGCAAACTACTGATCTAAAAATTGTCTAGTAAATCCCGAACAGCTAGAAAATGCTGAGGTTGATTGCGATGTCCTGTAAAGGATATGCAACTAACTTTTATGATAAGCAGTTTTCACATCTATATCTCACTCTTAGCCCTTTGTGCTGCAAACACTACAGAGCGTTTGTAAAGTCTCACTACACTTTGTATGTAGAACAAATTTGAAAAATGAAGTGCATGATGTCATAAAAAAATATGCTCCACAGTCTATCATGAAGCAATATGCAGCGAATGGCTGGAGTAATTCTTTGCACTCCAAACAGAATGGTGTTATCAACAGAAGAAAGAATTTGTTTGGTTTAACAAGTGTTTTGAAGTGTGGTGAGACTTAAAAAACACCCGGTATAACAACTGACTGGTTTGAATGGAGTTAAAGCAAGCACTGTCTGAAATAGAAAGAGTTAAAGAATTTAAGCAGAAAGATCTGTCTGTGATGGAAGTTACAGTAAATGCTATGACTTAGTGGGGTAAATAAAAATTGGCTGCCATAGGAGGGATTAAAGAATTTAAAGAATAGAAGACATATTTGGAGCTGGCAATCCTTGCTCCTCTTAACATATTCCTAACATTTATGTTGTTCACATAGATTTTAATGTTAATGTTGTAAATCTAAATATTAATTAAATGTTGCAAATCTACATATTAATTAAATGTTGCAAATCTAAAGTACATTTTTGTTGCTTTTTAAGCAGTGTGAAGTATACAAGTATGTGTAAAATATAGGAAGTGAAGAATATAAAATAATATACAAGCAAACATAACAGGGTGAAATACTTCCAAAAATGATTATTTTTAAAGTAGGCATAAGCAATGGAATAAACAAACACAACCAGATGCAGAAATCTGCACATATATCACATGATAAGCATGGGTGAAGATAAGGTCCAAGAGTTAAAATAACAAAACGAAACCCTACACAACTCGGGAATCAAAATAATACTGTTATATCTGACAGTGAAATCAATTACCAGGAAACAAAACATTAATAAATTAAATAAAAGCAATTTATGAAATAGTAACTTGTAACATATTAGCAAAGCTGAAGCTAATGCAGGGGTTGTGCCTTCAAACTTAGCATCAACATGCTAGTTTTACAGAGGACATTTTCTGCTGCACTTGTGTGTGGTAAAGTGATGGTACAATGATCTGCTTGACTACCTTGGAGGTGCATGTTTGTTTAATAAGGCATCTCACTACCCTTGATTCAGCTAATCAGAACAGTGTGTGTGTGTGTGTGTCTGTGTGAGATTTTGGTGCATATGTACGTGCAAGTATGCCAAAATAAAAATCAAAAGCCAATATTGCAAAGCACTTCTACACTAGGATAGAAGAAGAAAGACTGACAAATAAAGTAAAACATTGGAATCTAACTATGTTTTACCATTTTTTTTGGGGTTAAATTCTTGTACAATTAATGTTACATTTATGTGTTACATTTGTAGAAATAAAACAGCTTTTTAATAAATAAACTGGTTTTTCAAAGAAAATAACATTGCAAACACCAAGGAGCACTTTAAGCAATCACTAGAATTTCTGAGTTGCTGGCCAGGTAATTTCAAGTGGTATGTAGCATACTAAGAATTTACATAATTTGTTTTAACACAATTTGCCATGGTTTATAAACGGCTTTGGCCGCAACATCCATTTGGTTACTTGTGATCGCGTTCTAGTAAAGCTTCCCATCTACTTCTTGCTTTTAAGTGGTTCATTCATGGTTTATATTAAACAGTAATTCTGTGAACACCAGGGAAATATTTTGTGTAAAATCAAATGTTGAAACAGTTATAATTAACAGAACAAGTTATAAATATGAATTATTGAATATCAAGAGATATGTCAGTTTGTTGCCATATAAAAAATTATCAAAGTTTCATGCAAAGATATGAAAATACTCTGTAACAGCATTATAACATTGCAACATACACCAGTTACTCTGTCTATATTAACAAGAACAATCAAAACAGATCTGTTATACATCATACAATCATTTACATCAACAGATAACCATATTGTTCAACAAGTGTAGGGGAGGTCAGCATGGCCTAAATTATCTTTCCCTATTACCAGCGTTTCTTGGCCATCAAGGAACCCACTGTGACTTCTGAGGAACTTGTAATTTATGTCCCCAAGTCAAGGATGAGAAGTCAACAGTTTAATCCAACTGACCGATATAGGGGTCGAACTTACTAACTCACCATCAGTGCACTGGAACTTTAAAAGCGATCGAGAGCTCTTATCCATTTGGCCAATCTAACATGTTTGGATAGTTTAATCTTACAACATCTATACCCAAGAGATATAATTGTATGTATTTGTTATTTTGCCAGTCTCCCTGGTCGAGGAGTTAGCAGCTTTTTCCGTAACTCAGAATACTCTCGTGGTTGATGTGTGCTCATGAGAATTGGAAGCGGTTCGAGTCACGCCAGTGACTCATGAGAGTATGGAGCCGACCGCTCAGAAAGCAATGGCAAACTACTGAGCGTAATCTTGCCAAGAAATCAACAATCAGCTGAAAGATGCTGATGTTGACAGCGATGTCCTGTAAAGGATATGCAAAAACATTTGTTATTTTATAAAGCCATGTACATTTTAATTTACCTCTGTGAAAACACTTTATCCATCCATCCATCATGTGCCATGCCGGAAATCGTGCGCGGTCATGACTCGCCATTTCACTCGATCACCACAGTCATGAATCAGCTCAGTGTTCCTGTCTCGACCATGCCATACGGCCAAGCCATCCAGGTATTTACTTCTCGGTCTTCCCCTTGGTATGTTCCCTTTGATCTTGCCAGTTGTCACCAAGTTTTCCAATCCATTTCTTCTCATAACATGTCCAAAACATGCTGACTGTCTACGTCTAATTTCTCTAATCAATTTACGATGTTCATTTGTCTCCTGTAGTACTTGGTCATTGGTTTTTCTGTCTGTCCATGGAATTCTTTGCATTTCCTCAGAAACCACATTTCTACAGCCATCAGATGTTTTTCAGCTTGACTGCTCATTGTCCAAGTTTCACATCCTTTCAAAAGAATAGGCTCTATGTATCCCCTCAGCACTCTTTATCTCGTTTCAACTGACATCTTTTTATTGGTCAGAATGTCTTTCATCTTGCTAAAGGCTACTTTTGCCATGGCGATTCTTGTTTTAATCTCTTCAAGGCATCTCCCATCAGATGTTATGACTGTTCCGAGATAATTGTATCGATTCACTTGTTGTAGGATATTCCCATTTACTTGTATATTACATTGTGGTACTTCGTTCTTCCTAGTGACGACCATAACCTGTGTCTTCTTACAATTTAATTCCAACCCCAGCTGCTCACTGTGTACAACAACCGCGTCTACTAATTGTTGCAGATCATGTGCATTGTCTGCAATCAATACTGTATCATCTGCATATCTAATGTTATTGATGTTTCTTCCACCAATGCTGATTCCATTTATATCTTCTACATTTCTGAAAATATTTTCACTATACAGGGAAAAAAGATCTGGAGACATTACACATCCCTGTCCCACACCTCTCTTAATAGGCTTATATTGTCCCACTTCATTATCAATCCTTATGGAAGCTTGTTGTTTCCAATATATGTTTTTAATAAGTCTAATGTCTTTCCCATCAATTTGGAGGTCTGCAAACACTTTGTCGCATGGCAATTCTCACTTCAAAACAACAACTGTCTATTTCAAAGAAGTTAAAATAAGAGCTGCTATAAATAGAAAAGTTAACTCTTACAAGATGTCAGGGTACAGGATTGCTTTCTCTTTGTTTTTATCTACTGTTAAAATGTAAGCGTTATTTTTTTTTTTAAAGCTAAACCAATGTGATATGTGGTTATAAAGGGATTATTTTAAAACTATCACCAGAACAAAATGAAACAAAACAGTCTGATGAAAGTGATTGGCTTTAAATTCTGGCCTTCCATCTTTAAAAGTTAAAGAAACATGGTAGGTAAATGAAACATGTTAAAGTAGCAATTGGTTGAGACAGGGGGTGCTAACCCATCAGTTTTACATGTTACCTGGCAGGGTTACTAGTACGGGTTAGCTCCCCACAAAATATTCAGTTTTCCTCACTCGTGATCCAGTCTGATACAACTGCAATATACAGTAGGAAACTTGAGCAGTCCAGTCACAATAAGATGCCAATAACTTCCATTTACTTTTGAATGAATTTATCAGACTGATTATGAATGCATATGCCATATTTATTGTGAATGAATATGCCAGATTTGTTATGAATCAATATAGTAGATTGGTTGTGACTGAATTATCCAGATTCCCTACTATATATCAATGGAACATTCACATAGCTTTTGTAATGTGATAAAACAGCCCTTTCTGGCACTCTTGAAATGATCATCACAAATATAGTGCAGACAATACGATCAACTGTCAGACGAACAAACACACCGCAAACATTCTTTCAGCATTTGGTAAAGCGAAAGCAACAGCGTGAAGAATCATTATGTGCAAAAGCAACAAGACTTTCAGCAAACTTGGAATAGCTTTAGTATGGAAGACATGACAGACAAGAGTTTAAACAAGAAAAATAAATATACAATGAGAAATGAAAGTAATTGATTTGTCAATAAATATGGGGTTCAAAAATCCACACTTTTTTACATGGTTTTCTATATACAAGAATACATTTGTAAAGTGTATTGTAATCCTTACAGATTGCTGTGTAACATTTATAAATAATAATTAGATGAACACTTTAAGATTTGCAGGATGAGAATGTTACATAAGGTCTACAAGTCTAAGAAATAACAGAAAGATGTAACATTTTAAATATAAGAAATTACAAGTTACACTAAAATATTGTGGTAGTTAAAGCTTTGTATCATCATCATCATCATTCATCATCATCATCGTCATTTTATCAACTGACGTGGACAATCATTTTCCACATCTTGAAATCTAAAACAGAATGTACAAAATTTATGTGTTGATATTTTTCCATGCCATAATGAAATGCTGTCAAGAATCTTCTCTCACTGTCTTCCTTATCACTTATTCCATTAATCTTTCCTGTTGTTACAATACGTTCCTATTTTTATATTCTTAAAATATTTCAGATGTTTGTGTGAGGTGGATTTTATGCCTTAACCCATTTCAGAATATTTAGATGACTCATTATGACTGTCCAAAGTATTTTGAGTTTTCTTTTGTAAAATTACCTTGATGTGACTTATGGAAATTGTTTTCTTCTTTACTAATTGTCCATGATTCACAGCCGTATGTTACAACTAACTCTCTGCAACATGCAAATATTTTCTGTAATAAATTTGTGTATATATTGTTCAAAACCATTAATAGTAGTTTCTCTTGCTAATAACATACTCTGTTGATGAATAGCAGAGCTGAACACTAATCAAGCTCATACCAAGAGTTAAGACAATTGTAGGCTTCACTGAATCTTTATAATCTTCCCAAGCTTTGGTTGTTCCTTTTCTCCATATTAACATGTCACCTTATTGGTAAAACTTTCTGTTGATTAAACTATTCCTTTTGTCCATATTCATGTCTCATCTTACTGGTAAAGCTTTCTGTTGATTAAACTATTCCTTTTGTCCATATTCATGTCTCATCTTACTGGTAAAACTTTCTGTTCATTAAACTATTCCTTTTGTCCATTTTCGTATCTCATCTTATTGGTAAAACTTTTGGTTGGTTAAACTGTGTATAATTTAACAATATGATCAGAGATAATTTGACAATGTAGCTTTCGAGTAAACATCACATAAAACAATTTATTTCACTTGAATTCTTTCACCAAGAAAAATGCTAGTAGTTCAGCACAACAATGATTGAATGACAAATGACTAGATAAATTTGTTACAAAAAGCTGAAAGATGACATCTTTTTGTTAAAATGGTCACAATGTCAACCTTTTCAATTATGAATGACTAGAGAATTAATTATGAATACATTTAGAGATTATAAGAACAATAAAACAACAACAAATGGCTGTATTTCAATACCAAAATAATATCAAGAAAAATGTCAAGAAAGTTTCAAAACAGCCGAGTGAACAATTAATCTTGTAATTGACAAAGAAATAGTGCCTGAAAAGTGAGACCATAATATAAACTAAACAACATAATACAAACTAAACAACAAGGAAATAATGAATACTTTTTGGGTAGATCACAATTATCATCTGAAAATGAAGTTGCATAGATTGCATAGAAAAGGAAAACAGAAAGCTTCAAATCTTTGGCAATATTATTGGTTACATTTTCTTGTTTATAACACAATCAGCAAAGATGGGTGGATGTTAGAAGTTAAGCTGAGTCCACTGCACAGACTTGTAAAATCACCTATTTCTTACATTACAAGTGTAATTATATAAATGTTACAATGGTGCTAAATATACTAGGTACATTATAATAGCTATACTTCAGTATGGCTATCACTGTGAAAATGCTTGTTAACTATAACTTTACTGTTTCCATTTTGTACTACAGTGATAGTATTTGTGGGGGATATTGGAGGAGATGTTGATTTTTTTCTCCGTCGGACAAAGAATATTATCAACAATATACAAATGATGAGAAGCACGATGAGAGAAATGAAGATTAATATTAGTGGAATATCCGTTGTGGTTGATACACTTGTATCCAGTTGAATATCTCCTCCGGTGGCTCGGAGGTAGTCTAATTGTACACGGGCAATGTTTGTCCCCTTCCCGGCCTCTCCTACTCCAGCTGCATCTTCCTGTGAGCGCTTCATTCTCTGTGGGCTTACAACTGCATGGTAGGCATGAGCCAGATGTCCTATTTCAGCGTTGCGTTTTGTTTTGCTTCTTCTAACTCCTTGTTGTGAGTTCACTGTGTAGATGGCGTGTAAGAACCACTGACGTCCAGTGTCAACCTGTGGTTTGGAGATAAAGTTGGATTATTAAACATTCTTTACAGGGAGGGAAAATTGTGTGTGTGCATGTTGTGTGTGTGCATGTTGTGTGCGTACATGCATGCGTGTGTGTGTGTGTGTGCACACATTGTGCATGTGTGCATGAGTGTCTGCATGCATGGGTGTGTGTGTTTTCTTCTTTCTCCTCCTCCTTCTCTTCTTCTTCTTCTTCTCCTCCTCCTCCTCTTTCTTCTTCTTCAGGTCTCTGGCCTTGTGCATACAGCAATCATAGCTCTCCAATCCTCTTTATCATCTGATAATTTAATAAAGCTGGTGTTGCTTATATAATTATTTGTTGCCCACCTGTTGAAGCTGTCCACGTGTATCTTTCTCTGTCTTCCTATGAATCCATTGTTTTCCTATATTTCTTCTGTCCATATTCATGCCTCATCTTATTGGTAATACTTTCTGTTGATTAAACTATTCCTTATGCCCATATTCATGTCTCATCTTATTGGTATCTTATTGTTCCATCTCATCTGCTGATAAAGTAAACAAACAGACTCTTTCCCTGAGGCATATTATGTAAATGGTGCTAGCCTCTTATTTTGATAGACCAACTGGCAATTGAGAGGGGAAATGGCCAAAATGGCGCTAGCCATCTATACTTCCCAGGACATTTCCTGGCACCCATTTTAGCCCGGGTCAGTTTTCAAGAATCCAACTTGCCTGGGATTTGAACTCTTGAACAAAAGGCCAACAGGCAAGTGTTGTAGCCATTGCATGACTGCAGCTTTCTCATCTGTTGATGAACCTTATGAATTTCATTTTCATTTCTTTTCTCTGTGGTTTGCAGGAGTGATCTTGTAGCATGTGCAGTTTTGAATATCTCAGCATTTGTTTGTTTCTTCGTGTACTGACTGCAGATGCAAAAACTAAATAATTTATTCAGATTTATGGAATAGCAGTCTTATTTCTCTATAATTTGAAATATAAATATTAAAATGTTATGTTTTAGCAGAAAATATCTTTTAAAATGTGGACCAGACATTTATCTAAACGGAAAAGGTATTAAGAAATTAAGCTGGACATTCTACACTATAATGCTATGACCTAGTATATATGTATAGTTTTATCCCTGTATACCGTATGACAGCATGTGTCTTGGGATGACCTTTACTTTCACCATGTTACAATAGACACTATTAAAATGTGATTCTCATCATTGACATATGCCAGGTTGGCATTATATTTTAATTACATTAAATTAATGCTGAAACCATTGTGTGTACCTGGAACAGTGGTTGGCAGTCCAGAGAGAACCCATCAGCACCGGGTTGCTTCACAAGCTGCACACCATCAGGATCATCTGCAGCCAAGGTTGCTTTGAATGGAATGTCCCGAAATTTGTCTGTCACTGTAAATGGTGCTCCTTTGTCCTATGAAATAATAATTAAAAAAACACCTTAAGAAGAATGAGCCTTTTTATACCAATGATTCAGCTCAATTCCTATTTACATAGAATGGGAAATATATATATAGAAAACAAATTAGATGCCTTGCTGGTAAAAACAATAATAATGGATAAAAAAACAAAATGTTAGAACAGACAAAGGTAATGCATGCACTAAAGTAAAAAATATTATTCATTATGAGTTGAATCCTTGCTGTTTATTGGACAAACAAGGAAAGCAATATAAAACTGAAATAAAACATGAAGCATAGAAATAAAAAAGACAACTGAAGTATTAACATTCAAAATGTGAACTTTTAGAAAGCGGTAGAGAAGAAGATTTTAAGAAGAGCTGTATTGTAAATGAAATATAAAGATATAATACTGCAAGGCCAATTTGTGAACATAAATGCAAAATAAGTTGCATTAAAGTTAATAATAAAAATGTTTAAAGTATTTCTCTGGTAACCACATTTCTGTATTAACTACTACAATGACATCTACAACAAAAGCATCATCCGGCAGCTTGTCCCATTGAGAAGTTTTGTTTCTGTAACAGAATTTCTCTATAACTACTCTCACTGCTGTACTTTTCTAGGCATGATGTTGCTTTCCTTGTTGGCTGAAAATACTGGCCCATGAACGTAGCAAATGTCTCTATGAAGAAATGCCTTCCAACTATCATGAAACTTGAGACCATAATCAACAATCACCCATCAGCTGCTCGTAAGCTCAGTTCACCACCTGCTCTGATGGTGTCATATTACGAGTACCTTGGGCTAAGTGGGTACTCCACCATTCTGAAGGGTGTTCTATAGACTAGTTGAGAGGTGGTGGTGTCTAACTTCTCCATTGACAGGAAATACTCAAACCCCGCAACATTAGATAACATTTAAAACATTCATAAAATGTGTTCTTCTAACCTATGAGTTCTTATCACTGAATATCAGTGTAGATTTCAGAGAGAGCAATGATCAGTTTGTGAGACCAGAGTTTCAAAACAAAAATAACTAAATACATGTCACGAAGCAAGCACCAAGGGGTATATGATGTGATAAGGTCATCACATTTTGTTGGGCCGAATGAATGAAGAAATAGACGACTGATCTCTCCCTCACTTAGTGAGACCATGAACGCAGTGTCAAACCCTCATCCGACTCATGACATGATCAGTACAGCTCCCTGACAACCAGGCAAAATGTCCACTAGAGGATCAACAAACTGGAAACTAATCCTTTGGTCTTACAAGACACAGACGGCTCTACTGACCCTCTGGACTCACAGGACACAGACTGACCACTGCTCTCTCTGGAACAGATACAGGCATTCACTGAGAAGGATGTAAATGTTAGTTGCTTACCTTTCCTGCATGTTAAAATTTAGTTAGTTAGATGCAGTTGTATTAGACTGTTGTAGTTGTATTAGTATGTTGTAGTTGTATTAGTATGTTGTAGTTGTATTAGTATGTTTTAGTTGTATTAGTATGTTTTGTTTGCTGATGAAAGTTTGTAGCTGCAACATTTTCTCTTGCTTGTGGTTGTGTTTGAGTTATGATGAGTTGAGTTGTGTTGAGTTAGAGTTATGGTGAGTTAAGTTGAGTTGAGTTGTGTTGAGTTAGAGTTATGGTGAGTTAAGTTGAGTTGAGTTGTGTTGAGTTAGAGTTATGGTGAGTTAAGTTGAATTTAGTTGTGTTGAGTTAAGAGTTATGGTGAGTTAAGTTGTGTTGAGTTAGAGTTATGGTGAGTTAAGTTGAGTTAAGTTGTGTTGAGTTGAGTTGTGTTGAGTTAGAGTTATGGTGAGTTAAGTTGTGTTGAGTTAGAGTTATGGTGAGTTAACTTGCGTTGAGTTGTGTTGAGTTAGAGTTATGGTGAGTTAAGTTGAGTTGAGTTAGAGTTATGGTGAGTTAAGTTGAGTTAAGTTGTGTTGAGTTAGAGTTATGGTGAGTTAAGTTGTGTTGAGTTAGAGTTATGGTGAGTTGAGTTGAGTTAAGAACCAACAACATATGCACTCCAACCCCTTCTTTCACAAGCAGCGAAGAGTCCCAGTACTAATGGTACCCATACTAATGATACCATCTTCTCAACGTTCAGGTCAAATGAGCGACCCAGATTTTGTGATCGTGTTTTTGTAAAGGTGGCCTTTTCCACTTTCTATTTTATTTAAAAATTATTCATTGCACTTAACAACTTTACAACATTTCTACCCATTTCATTAGTGTGTTAGCTGATTATCTGCACATTTCTTTTTTTACACATAAAGCAGATAGCACAGCTGAAACTAACCAATATCTTGAAAGTATACTGCAGATTTGGAGACTCGGCCACACAACCAAACTCTTGATTTCCTGGATCATATTTAGGAATATATCCATCCTTTCCCGAGCACAGGAATACCTTCTCGACATTCAGGTCAAACGAACTGCCAAGATTCTGAATTGGGTCTACTCGAATCCGACCATATATTTTGTCAGCTGCAAGAATAAATACAAATAGTAACAAGTAGTAAAAATGCAAATAGTTTCCATTATTTTTGTACACAGAGAAATGTATGGTATAAATTATATTCTGGTTGGAAAGTATATTCTTCTTCTTCGCTGCCTTTCATCTCCCAGTGGAGCATTGGCTGTCAATCAACTCAGACCACGCCCTTTGTAGACTTGTTTATGATTGGTTGGATTTTGCAGCTGAAGTACAGCTGTTGCCAGATTTCATCACAGACATAAGTTCAAACTGATATGAATACATATAAGGATGTGAATATACAGAAAATATGTCATATTTCATGGAAAGAACAAGATTCAAACACAGAAGTTCTATAAAAACTATGAATGAAAAGAGAGTTCATGAAAGAAATTTTAAAAAAGGCAAATGACATTTGATGGCCACATTTAAAAGACACAACACTTTTATAAAGATCATACTGGATGGTAAGGTAGACGGCAAGCGAGCAAGAGGTAGACAATGATACAAGTAGGAAGATAATATCAAGAGATGGGTGAACAGCAGTCTGAAAGAATGTACAATCAAGGTGCGAGACAGACGATGTTGGAGAGTCATTGCAGTCAACCTTCATTCTGGAGATGGGACTTGATTGATTGATGTTAAAACTAGTGCTGTGTAATATGTTTTTTAATTTCCACTGGCAGTGATTTATTTATTGTATAAGAAGCTCTTCATTTTATAAAATGCAATTGTTGCTTGACCTTTTCTGTTCTTTATCTCTGTGAAACATCTTCTATATATTGTCCATATGCCTTGATAATTGAATTACTGTACTTGTTTCAAATTGATACCACTGACTTTAATTGTACATTTAGGCCATGATCCATTTATATGATGTTACCAAAATGAGACATATTTTTCACTTTTGACTGTATCGATTACTTGTTTGTAATTCCTTCTGACTTGTTGCTACCAAGATGGTGTCATCAGCATAATTGATAATAATTTATTCTGATGCAGTTTCCTGCTGTGGGTCACATTTTATAGGCCTGAATGCACACAGTGGCCAATCTTTCCCTCATTTTTGCAGATGACGAGCCCAAACATGGAACCTGTGACCGACCATGCTCATGACAATATCAGTGCAGTTCTCTATCAACTTCGCTAACATGCCAGGTCCACTGTCATCAGCACAGTGTAAGTTATTTGTTTATGACCACCAACCTGTGATCTTGGACATTTTTTCTATAGAAAATTGCTTGGGATAGAACAAACCTAAAGCAGCATCTGTCTGCAACAGAAATAGTTAAAAAGTCATCATCATCAAATGCCTTGCCTACTGGAGAGGGCGTTCATGCTTCTCCACATCTTGTGATCTCCAACAGCATGGATCAATTCATGTGTTGACTCCCTTCCTAGCCATGACACACAACTGCTAAGAAATTTCTGTCGCTGTCTTCCTGTATCTCTCTTTTCACAAATCCTTAGTTGTCACAACATGTTCAAGTTTTTGTCGTCTCATAATGTGGCCACAAAATGAAGACCAGTTCTTTCTGATATTTGTGATAAGTTATCTTCGTGGCTTAACTTCCTTCAAAATGTTAATATTGGCCATTTTCAGTATTATTCTATAAAACCACAACTCCAAAGCTTCCAGGGATTTTTAGCTAGTTAAGGAGTATAACATCCATCCATCATGTGCTATGCCGGTAAGGGTGGGCGGTCATGCTCTGCCATCTCACTCGATCACCAGAGTCGTGGATCAGCTCTCTGTTCCTGTCTCGACCATGCCACATGGTCAAGCCATCCAGGTATTTGCTTCTAGGTCTTCCCCGTGGAATCTTCCCTTCGATCTCGCCAGTCGTCACCAAGTTCTCCAATTCATTTCTTCTCATAACATGCCCAGAAAATTTTGACTGTCTACGTCTAATGACTATAATCAGTTTACGATCTTCATTCGTTTCTTGAAGGACTTGTTCATTGGTTTTTCTATCTGTCCATGGTATTCTTTGCATTTTCCTCAGAAACCACATTTCCACAGCCATTAGGAGTATAACAGCTTAAATAAAACTAGTTTATCTTACAGGAAGTCTGCACTAACTAAAACCTTTTATTCACTATTACCATTGTGGCTTCTGAAGCAGTTTATTGTGCATGATTAACATATCATCTGTATTCAATGAAAACATAAGGAGAATAGGAAGTATACATACTTGGCAAAAATGCTACATCAGTCTCCTCTTCTTGACCCACATCAGTCTCTGCCAACCAGAGATCTTTCTTCCTCATTAAATTAAAGTCAGTGTTCAAGCTGAACTTAGCAGGAACTGGGTCACTGACTTGTTGGAATCTGATTGGCAGATCAAAGTTCAGAGGCTCATGGGGGTTGCAGTTGATTGGCTGTGAATACTCTTGGTCCAGAGATGTGGTACATGGGACCAGCTTGATTTTGTAGATTCCAGAATAATCCCTCACCTGTGGAAATATTACATTATCAAACATGGTGAATATTTCTCCATTTATTAAAAATGACTATATTAACAAAATGATTATATTAACAATACAACTATATTAACAAAATAATTATATTATTATTAACAATACAACTATATCAACAAAATAATTATATTAACAATACAGCTATATTAACAAAACAATTATATTAACAATATGTGCATGCCATTCATTTATATAGACAATATGAATTCCCCCCCCCCCCCCCCCATATTTGTGGAAGAATATTGTTCTCTAGGCTACAGTGTTTTAAAAATATATTTTTAAATCTTAGCCCTCAAAAGATATGAAAATTGTCCTATCAGCAGTACAGAATCTGGCTTCATAATTTAAGTTTTTGTTTACATGGGGGAAAAAGCTGATCACACATGGTGAAATGCTTGATACACATGGGGAAAATGTGTTACCACACCTGGTGGATTGCTTGCACACATGATGAATTGCTTGTTACACAGAGGGGAAATAGCTTATCACATGTGAATTGCTTCATAGACATGGGGAAATAGCTGATCACATATGGTGAATTGATTGGAAATAAAGAGTTAAAAGTCAGTTGTTTCCAATCATTTTCTTTTCAAAGCTATACTGATTGCAATTATTGTTATAAAGGGAGAATTGAAAAATCACAACTCTGACAACAAGAACAAATTTAAAAATTGCAAATATTTACTTGGCACAAGCACCGGCCATCAATCATGATTGCTTGGAAATACTGGCCACTCGTACTTTAAGAGTTAGGGTTAGTTATTTACAAACATTTTAAAAAAATAATTAGTTGTATATTTTATTTCATAAATGAAGCTTGACTGACCCTTTCTCCTCCTCCTCCTCCTCCTAATCCTTCTTCTTCTCCCTTTTTATCTCAAAATAAAGCAAAGGGCCTCAACCAACTCACACATTTGTAGACTTGTTCATGGCTGGTTAGATTTTACAGCTGAAGTTTACCATGGGATGAGGGAGTCAGTGCATGACAACCCTCCTTTGTTGCCTTTCATGCCATGCATGGTAGTTTACAGTGTGACTATTCTTTGCTTCACCTGGTAACTCACAGGCAATTGAAATGTTACTGACCCCAAGGACAGAAAGATTTAAAAAAATTATAACAAATATATTTGGGTGACTGAACTCACTGCAAAATCTGAGATAAAACTCCACTCCTGGCTTGGCTGGTCAAATGTCGGGTCACTGCGAATAAGTTCCAGTTTGAACATTAAGTCTGGATGATTTGGTGAAATGACCATAGACTCTAATGTAGAGCCAGGGTATGACGCCACAAACTGGCCCCTGAACCTGGCTTCTGTACGGAATGACACTACCAGCCGCCCGTCATCACGGATACGCATGCTTGTTGGGTAAATATATCCTGTAAAGTAAAAGAAATTAATATATTGTTGAAATTATGACTCTAACTATTATTACTACTGCTGCTACTACTACTTCTACCAATATTTCCACTACAGTTACTATCACCACCATCACCTCTTCTGCTGCTGCTTCTTCTTCAGCTTTTATTTATTTTTCCTCTTCTTCTTCTTCGTCTACTACTACATTAAAAGCTTCCAATGGACTGTAAGCCTTCAACTAGTTCTTGACAAGTCTATCACTTGTAGCTCCTTTCTTGTCTGTCTAAAATTGAATCACTATTGTTCTATGAAACAACCTTCCTTCAAGATTAACTTTTCTTTTCTGTGAAGATGAAGTAGCCAGCACATGCCAACCTGACCTGGGTGTCAGCTTGCCCGATGGCAAGTGGGCCCTTGGGTCCCTGAAGAAGTTGAACCCCTTAAATATAAGACTATTTGTTACAAATGTTAGTAGTTTTGTCTTCTAGCAACGAATATTTTTAGCCCCAGTCCACCTCTGATGCCAACCCTTCTCAGTTGAGACTTAAATCAAAATTGTTTGGTTATGGTTTTATTATTATTTCTAGTTGGAGTCCAATAACAATATGAGAGAACAGCCATTGAAATTGTTTTTTTTTCATACATCTGTTTGGACTTTGACAAAACAAAATTAACAGCCCATGAAAAAATAGTATTCTAATGATAATAGTATGAACTAATACAGGAATTCTCCATTTTCATTTTACCTTTCAATCCAGATTCTCCTTCTGGACTGCTGATGCCATTTTGCCACAAAATGGATGTGTCATACACGAAGGTCAACTGAAGGTTAGAAGTCATGTCATAGTGCAGCCAGCCACCTCTTGCTACAGGTGAGTGGAACACATAGGACACAAACAGTGGCACCTTCACTGATACAAAGGACTGCTTGACATTCAGCACCTGCAGACATTCAAAGGTGTTTGTCACATTGTCTTCATGTTTAAACAACAATATCGTTAACTGAATATCAATTTTAAGAGTCAAATTTGCTTCACTCAGGACATTACCACACATGTTCCGTCTTCCTCTTCACAAGCCATTGAACTGTTGCCATGCTGATTACTTCAGTAGTAATTTAATTAACAGTACACCTGGCTTTTTACCTCTGTGCTTCGAGTATTGTCCAGACCCTCCCTCTACTTGCTCCCTTCTGAGCCAATCTTTCCAGATAAGGATGATCTGTTGTGCTACACACTCCATGTGATTACACATAGCTGATCACATGGGGAAAATGTGTGACCACACCTGGTGGATTGCGTGCCTTACCACATCACTTTTATCACAAAGTAGCTTTCTGCCCATAGAGGCTGCACCAGCCATTCTATCAGCCTGTTTGTTGCCTCATACACCTGCATGCCCTGGGCAGACAATCCATGATATGCTTACAATTTTCATCCTGTCAAGTGATGCTAGCCACCCGCCCGGAACATTCCAGTTCCCATTTTCTAAAGCATCCTCTGTGAGTCCATTACAAACACTTGTCTGGATGTGCTGCCCTTCAACCATCAGAAGGCTGCTGTCTCAACTTTCATTCTCGTGCAACTAATGCTCTTTTCAGGCTAAATGAGGAAGGAACAGAACAAGAAAAATCCCAATCCAAAAAAGTACAATAATTATTGATATTATTTTAGTTTTAGTGTATTTATGCTGTCAGCGTCTGCGGTTTAGAGGCTAGTGAATGCATTTTCACAATTCCTTGACATACAGGGTCGAGGTTTCGAAATTGGCTGCAGGCAATGTGGAACTAGATCGTATTGCATTGATTTCAATGGTATGAGGGTTAACTGTTCAGATGGCAACAATACACTATTGAATGCAAAATATCTTAGTATAGGGTGTATTTTTAATGACTGCAGTTTTTGAAAATATTGCCTTTCCAAGTTTTGTATTCACCATTTGTGAAGTTCAGAAACATATACTGCTATAGTGTGTCTTATTTTCAGTAAAGTTTTCCATTTTACAGCTCTTTTGACAAAAGATGTTGGAAATAACCACCATGGTTTAGTTGACAAGTATGGATACATGTTTTCATGTTGTCAAAGACCTTGTGCAGTTCAGGAAATGTAATGTTATTAATGTTGATGACGATTGCTGAAGTCTGAAGTTCACTGAGTGTGTGGGGATTGTTTTTGTACACTTTTCCTTTAAGTGCACCCCAGAGGTAGTAATCTAAGGGTGTAAGATCTGAAGAGCGTGCAGGCCAAATGCCACTAGAGATTATGTGATTTGCAAAAATGCCATCTAAGAATTCTAGTGATTTTACAGCTGTGTGATCAGTTGCACCATCTTGTTGAAGCCAGGCTTGTTCAAGTTCCCACTCAGAAAGTTGGGCTACAAATGGTTCCAGAATGTTAATCTGGTATTTTCCAGAATTTACAGTATCTTTAAAGAAAATTGGACTGATTATGTGCACATAACTCATTGCACACCCCACTCCTACTTTCTGATCATTGAGAGGCACTGGGTGCAATGCATGGGGATTTTCATCACTCCATAGACGATCATTCTGACTTTTCACGTACCCAGAAAGATGAAACCATGCTTTGTCTGTGAAGAAAGTGACATCAAGGATTTCCTCATCTTCTTGAACAAGAAAATTCTCAAACCATGTGCAATAGTTAACTCTGTATTTGATGATCTAATCTTTTTAGTTGAGGTGCAACGGAAACCTTGTATGGATGCACCTTCAATTACTTCTTCAGGATTGTGTGGACAGTACCTCTTGACTTGTGTGCCTGTTGGGCCAACTTTCTTACTGATTTACATGGACTCATTAGCTCGCTGTCCTGGATGTTGAGGGCTATTTCTTCATGAAACTGATGATCTACCAGGGCGGCACACATCATGAACACTGCCATTGCTGCAAAATTTCTTAATTAAATTGCTAACAGCATCATAATGAGGCACTTGAGTATCAGGAAATGTCATGATAAATTGTTTAACAACCACATTTAAATGCCTGCCACTGTTAAGAAACACATTTTCCACTAAAAATACTTTCTTCAATAGTTAACAACATTGTGGCTGAGATTAATTACTAAAACATGCGCATGTGGTAGTGATATTCTGAAATAATGTTTAAATGTTGCTTGAACCATAATGTAATACAAGGTGAATACAAAACTTAGAATGGCAATATTTTTGAAAAACTGCACAATCATTAAAACTACACCCTGTAAATCACAGACAGACAATGGAGGTCATCATGACCAAATGGATAAATTAAACTTCCGATGTACTTACGGTAAACCTCTGATATCAAGGTAGCGGATTCAAACCCTATATCGGTCAGTTCGGCTAAAATGTTGACTTTCTGTTCCTTGAGTTGGGGATGTAAATAAGAAGTACCTCAGAAGTCGAAGTGGGTTTGCCTGATGGCGAGGGACACTGGTAACAGGGAAAGCTAATCCACACACAAACATCAGTCCAGTGCACTAGAAGTAGTAGCACGTGTATGCTTGAGATCAAAGTGAGCAAGTGGCATTTAACCAAGTGGCATTTAACCAAGTGGCATTTAACCAAGTGGCATTTAACCAAGTGGCATTTAACCAATCCAATATGACACCAGCCCATAAGTGAACTACAAGATTTTCTCAAAATTGACCTGGGCTCCCAGGTCGACCCCTATTATATGAGTACCAGGAAATGACTTGGGAAATAAAAGTGGCTACATCACTCACAAGTGCAGACTGGTCTATAAAGATATGGGTCTAGCTGCATATGCCCGAAGAGTTCAAGGTGTGTGAAGGGTGCTTTACTTACCTACAAGTGTATGAAAAAACATACAGGATATCGGTAAATTGAAAACTTGGAATTATGCTCCATCAATCTTGAAAACATAGGTACATGTACAAATTAGGCTGAATTCCATTGATCTATACCCACTGCTAGAAAAGGAGCAGTGAGGAAAGAGAAAAAATAATATATTTTATAACCTAATGATGCTAAATATTAGTGACATTTACTCTTTTCTTAATCTGTTAACATTGCTAAAGATGTGCTTTCTATAAAGTGTATAGGTAAAATAATTACAGCTAATTCTTTGCATAAAGCATGAGCATTATTTACCTGGCCATCTGTTGTTATTTGACCTCCACATTCTGCTATCAGCTCTGACATATCGAAGTAGCTTTCAAACACCCACAGGCACGACTCCAGATCCAGATTTCTGTGAATAATGAATACTTTTTGAAGGGTTTTGTAAATTGTTACGAATGACAGCCATATTGGTTTCCCTGTAAATGTCCCATTATTATCAAGAAAACAAAGAATTAAGCTCACCACCTGTTCTTTCATCTGCCCACAATCGAGTTAACGAAAAACATGTTTGATGATATTCTAGAAAACAAATAGAAAATATAGAAACCACATGTGTGAAAAGACTAGTATCTGTTACATAAACTTTTAAAGGATGGGAGCCAGAGTTTTTAGAGTCTTGTAGTTCAAATGTTCCTGAATGGAGGTTTACTTTTACCAAACGTTTTGTTTATAATTGTTAAACATTCCTTTTGCATATGTTCAACATCAGTTCACTATAGTCCTGGATTACCTTGCAATAAAAATGGATCACACATTTTAGAAGTATATTAAATTTAATTTAAAGAGAGAAGGAAATTCTGCATTCATTGTGGAAGATGAGACAAGACCATTACACAAAATTTATTGTTATAACTGGTCTCTATATTCCCCTTTTCTGACACCAACATTTAGTGTGTCTCATTGTAACTGAATAGAACAGCATTGTTTTGTATTCACATTGAACTGAAGAGTCTGAAAGCTGTTGCTACCAGCAGTTATTGTTGGTAGTACTCTCCCTTTCTAAATGCACATTTTCACTGTCTGGTAACTTGCGCCCCCCCCCCCCCCCCAATCCCCTTTTTACTCAACAGCTATGGGAACTGCTCAAAGGAAGTCAGATGTAGACTGGTCATAGCAATACAGAGGTTATATAGCATTAAGAGTTTTTGACACAACACTTCATTCAAAATGTGCCATGTGAGATGCGTGGTCAGTAATGTTTCATCATCTTTCACAACACCAGCAAACAAGTTACAGCAAAATGTTTGAGAACACACATCTTTCCTGAGGCAACAGATGTGAGTCATGGACAATTTCTCAGTCACTACAAAAGAAAATTGGGCTTTTGAACATTCTTAGATTACCGTGGAGACAAGAGGAAGAAAAATACTGCCATTCTACAAGATCTGAAACATAGAAGAAAACTAGCTCATAAACAGCATCAAGTCTCAGAAACTAATTTACTCTGGCAGTGGCTGGGATAGAACAGGGATGGAAGGTGGGGTTCCTGGACAGAAGGAGGAGTAGATCAGCATGTTGATGGACACAGGACATAGCAGGGGTAGATCAGCATGTTGATGGACACAGGACATAGCAGACATCTTGGGCATGAGCATGTATGAGGTATAGAAACTGGCAAAGTATCCAGAATGTTTTGGCGGTCTTGGGTGAGGCGACGTTTTGCCACAGACCTGTGTCACAGCCTCACATTATATGGTAAACTAACATAAGATAATATACACGGGAAAAGGGCTACAACTCCCGCCCAAGGGAAAGAAGTAAGACACTCGAAGGCCAGAGTAATCCAGAGCCTTCTCGAAGGACTGGTCAGTGAGTCCACTGTCCCATGGACACTGATGTGGCCCGCCTATTGCGGGGTCCACGAGGAACTCGGATAGAGTTACCACCCGTGTCGGATTGCGACACGTGTGAACCGGCAGAGACAGACAGGACTTCGGCGAGGCAACAGGGCCTGCCTTAGAGGGACTTAGTAGTTCAGACCCATGTGTATTTAGGGTCATAGACATATGCTAGATAGTTTGCATAGAATGTTTGTTATAACCATGTATGATGTTAAACCACTGTGATAAGCAACTTATCAGTGCGGGCTTGTTAAACCCACTGCGCCAATGCACTGTATACCTCATTCCAATAAATGTTGCTATATTATAGTTAACGGAGTTATTGTTGCCTGTTTGAACCCGCGTTCAGATCCCCTTGAGATCCAACACTGTAACAGGCTTTTTGGGGGCTAAGCTCCGGTTTTGGCACAGGCTTTGCGTTCAGACGGCTATTGATTGCCAAGTAAAAAAATTAAGTAAATAATATCAAAGTTATTACTGAACATATTCTTATAATTGTGCAGCTATCTAGTAATGAAATAGTATTAGTATTAGTCCCTCTGCAGATAAATGATTGATGTGAATACTATAAAATTTGACATGACTGTGACATTTACTTGACTGTTACTAATTTTTTTTTGATCCTACAAGCAGATTGTTCCGCGAGTTGTGGTGTAGGTAACCTATCTTCCAACAGTGGCGAGAGAACGAGACAACATTCGCAAGCTCAGGAAATATAGGATGAGTTTCATATCATGCCCATTGCAACCCTAAGCGGTACTTATCATCCTCCATCCATGTAACATTATTGTTTTGCATTGATTTGTATGTATATTCATAACCTTGTAGCCAACAAAACTTTGCATTTGTTTTTGCACATGTAAAAATCGAGGGAGATAACTAATTTTTCTACTCCCCAACATTTTTCTAAGGGATTTAACTTCAGTAAAATTACCAACAAGTAAAAGACAACATGTCTACGTTAGAAAAATGTATTGAGTTAGGTATGAAATTAGGTTATAAAGAAGAAAAACTGTCAGAATGGGCACAGAAGACATACGCAGAGAACATTGCCCGTGAAGAAAGAGCGCTAGAACGGGAAGAAAAACAAAAGCAAATTGAGGCAGAAGAGAAAAAGATGCAGATGCAAGTGCAGGCAGAAGAGAAAAAGATGCAGATGCAACTGCAGGCTCAAGAGAAGCAAATGGAGCTTGAGGCGGCGGCTAAACTAGCCCAATTGAATGCCGATACACAAATAAAACTTCATCAGACGAAGATATTGAATTACTGAATGAGTGTGATAATCAAAACGAAAGCTTGAGTGAGCTAGGAAATGCCTTGCAAATTATTGACACCATTACAGACAATAAATGTAACACCTGTATGAAATTCCAACTTGACACAACATTACTATGTGGCCACACCATTCCTACTTCTAATGAAATGGCCAACGCTGCCTTGTCATCTACAGGCAAGCTAAATTTCTCAACGGGGTTTGTAAACAACAAAAAGTGCACATTAATCCGCGATTCCGGCGCAACGCTATGTGGAATTAAGAAAACATTAGTCAACGACAAAGACTACACACACAAACACGTAACTTGTCGCACATTCTCAGGCACTATAGAGAAATACCCCCTTGCTCGTGTCGAAATTCGCACACCTTTCATATCAGGACGAGTATTGTGCGCAGTACTCGAAAATCCTGTCGCTGAAATTATACTTGGAAATCTGCCCAACATACGATCGTGCTCTAAAAAGGAAATCAGAGATTGGGAGCAGAAATACGGTATCCAGAACCCAAACAGCGATTCTAAAGAGAAACACCACTCGTGCTTGTCTCAAACTGCCAAAAGCACAAGGGAGACAACCAATGAAGTAATTCAAAAAGAATTCACCGAGGTGCAGAATGCAGGGGCGGTCGAATCTGTCAGTGATACGACCAACTTAAAACCTCGAATTGAGGATGCCAGCGATCCACAAACCACCAAGCCTGTAGATGTGCAACAACACACACAACACACGAATGCAATAACACGACAGACAACTCACAAAACCCACACCGACCAACTGCAGGAGTCACTAGAAATTGTATCACCAAACACTACCATCACTAATTTTGGAGAAGAACAGAAAGCAGATCCTACACTTTCACAGTATTTTAGGTTAGTAGGACTTAAACCAAAATTGACTAAAAATGCGTCGTGGACATTTAGATTAAATAACAACGTTCTGACTAGATATTACACCAGAGATCAGACCACGATACATCAAGTAGTTTTACCTCATTCACATCGTGAGAAGGTACTAAAGATAGCCCATGACTCACCTTTCGGAGGTCATATGGGTTACGAAAAAACTAGAGCCAGGGTCCTGACCCAATTTTATTGGCCTAAATTTTGCCAAGACATAAAAACCTATTGTAGATCATGTGATATGTGTCAGAAAGTAGTTAAAAAGGGGAAAAACCCTACGGCAGAAATCCAATCAACCACAACTGCCTCGAGGCCATTTCAAATCGTGGCAGTTGATCTAGTAGGCCCGTTAAACCACATCTCAAGCAAAGGGAATAGATATATTTTTACTCTTATTGATCTATGTACGAGATGGCCAGAAATGCTTCCATTAAAATCTGTCTCCTCTAAGGATGTGACGGACGTATTGTTAAATATATTCTCCCGTTTTGGCTTCCCGGAGAAAATAATTTCAGATAGGGGAACTCAGTTCATATCGAATGCCACTCAATCGGTAACTAAGTTATTAGGCATAAAGCAATGTTTCACCAGTCCCTATCGACCGGCCGCGAATGGTATCTGCGAAAAGCTAAATGGGGACCTGAAACATATGCTATCCAAAGTGACAGCTGAAAATCCAGCCGATTGGAATATACTTCTCCCAACGGTGCTGTTCGCATATAGAGAAGTCCCACAATCAAGCACAGGGTTCTCTCCTTTCGAATTGATATATGGAGCGAACCCAAGAGGACCTCTCACTATTTACAAAGATATCATATCACAACCTGTAAATATCCAACTACCAATTTCCACCTATGATTTAGTCACTGACACCAGAGACAAAATCATACGTTCCTGTATACTGGCCAGAACATCATTACAGGAGAAAGGTTTTAGGTACAGGCAGTACGCCAACAAAGGTGCAAAAACAATTGTATTAAAACCAGGTCAGGATATTTTACTATTGCTACCTGACAAGAGAGATTTACTATCAACCTCTTGGCAGGGACCATTTAAAATTGTGAGAAGAATTTCGGAAGTTGACTACGAAATTTCTTTGAATGGAAAGTTGAAAATATTCTATGTAAATATGTTAAAACCATACTATGCTAGAGAGGACAGTGACACGAGTAAGCAGACGCAGTTAACTGATGACAGAAACGAAATGACAAGTACCCAACTGAATGACACCCCGACAAACGAAGTATCGTTAACGACGCACTCTTACGACGACAAAGACATATTTACATTACCGACAATATGGGATAATGACAACGACGACACATTGACAACGATTAATCTCGACGACGACGACAAGGACATTGAGGACAATTTACAAACAGTAGCATCTGTAATAAATCAGACGGACGTAGACAATACTGAAATCCCAGTACCAATTATGAATGACGACGGCAGTATAAAGGACATACAAATCTCTGACACTTTGACACAACAACAGCGACAAGACATTTTGTCTCTCCTTAACGATTATAAATCTATCTTCTCTAACAAACCTGGACGGACTGACAAAATAACACATACAATTGTGTTGACAGATCTGACACCGGTCAAATGTAAACCATATTCTATTCCTCTGCATTATAGAGCAAATTTAGACAAAGAAATTTTGGATTTAGAGAAAAATAGAATAATTCAGAAATCTATGTCCCAATATTCTTCACCGATTGTCCTTGTGAAAAAGAAGGTCCAAACAATCCGTTTGTGCGTAGACTATAGAAGGGTAAATACGATAACCACTACAGATGCAGAGCCAATGAACAGCTGTGAAGACCTCATTTTGAATATGTCTCAATCATCCTTATTTTCGAAGGTTGATTTAGCGAAAGGTTATTGGCAAGTTCCACTACACCCTTCTTCCAGACATATAACAGCATTCGCAACACCTCTGGGGTTGTACGAATGGAGATATCTTCCATTTGGTCTCAAAAACGCTCCGCCACCTTTGTCAGGTTAACTAGGTTGTTATTGCACGGCATCAAAGACGTGCAATCTTATATTGATGATATATGCATTCATTCTTCTAATATGACTTCTCACTTACTTACACTCCAACAAGTCTTTAACCAAATCTTTCTTTTCGGACTTACTATCAAACCTTCCAAGGTTGAAATAGGCTATAAACAAATAGACTTCCTTGGTCATAGAATTTCTGAAGGCAAACTGTTGACAGATGATAAAATTGTTTCTAAAATTCTCAATCTAGAAGTTCCAACTACGAAGAAACAAGTTAGAAGTTTATTAGGTCTTATAAACTATTATGCTAAGTTTATACCAAATTGGGCAGAACTTACCTCAGTTTTTTCTAATATGTTGACAAAAGATCATCCAGAAAAATTTTGTAAAAGTACCCGCTTAGAGGATGCAATATGTAGATTGAAATGCATTTTTTCTAATCCACCCGTATTACTATTACCAAACATAGATTCGAGTGTTATCGCAATTGGTGGATGTTTAATGCAAGAATTGAAAGGAGTGAGACACCCAATTCTCTACGTGAGCCGTAAGCTGAAGAAAGCAGAGACCCATTATTCAACGGTGGAATTGGAGGCATTAAGTCTATTATTTTGTATGCTCAGATTATCTAAGTTCCTCTTAGGTTCCCACTTCGTTGTACTCACCGATAACTCGCCATTGTTGGTGCTGAAGCAAGGTGTCCCGAAAAACCATCGTTTACAAAGATGGTGTCTTCTTCTTCAAGATTTCGACTTCGAAATCCGACATATCAGAGGCACTGACAACATTATTGCTGATATTTTATCACGGCAAACGAATGCACCATCAGACTAACAGTAGTTACATTAACAATTCGCCATACAACTAGCTGTGATAATTTTATTCTGTGGCATAGAACAGTGTACCTCTACACCTGCTAGCGAACTTTCATTTAGAAGAAATATCACCCAAGTGAATAGGTTACGTATAACACCTACGAACATGACACGTTAAGAACCCTATACTACCGATCACCAAAAGCTCTATAAACATTCCGAGCGAGACAGTATGTGTGAAATGAATTCAACCAGTGAACTGACATTGATCATGAAAGCATTAAGAACACTTCATACTCGACATTGAGAACATTCCATACTTGCTGTTGCTAAGAGACTTTGCAAACAGCCAAAAGAGAACTACGTTGATTACAACACTCAAGAAACAGCCATACTAACTGTTAACATTCATGGCACGACACGCTGACAACAGGAGGACAACGCGCACATCATCGTTGGATTTAGTTACTTAGTTAATTAATTAGTTTAGTATTGAATATGTATTATATTTGTATTGAAGTATGTATATAAAATATGTCAACCTGTAATTTGTACATTTTCTACCATAATATTACATGTATTTCCACTCATAGGCGAAAGATTCGTCCTATGCAATTTTCTCTATGTAATTTATAAACCATTTTTGAGTCATCGTAAAAAAATTACGTATTATTGTAAAGGGAACATATCGCCTATTCCATTTTTTCTAAGGGCAATAACACTTACCTCAACTTTACTTATAGATTTTAACAAAATACTATTTTGAATGAAAGATGTGTGAATGACAGTGTGAATGAATTAAATGAGAGCGATATACTGAGCGGACAAATTATACGCAAAACGTATTTATTTTAATTTGTCTGCGTCTTTCATGTAAATTGTATTACTTGTCTAAATTGTGGATACATGTTTAGTAGTTAGTTTAGTACTCTTAGTTTAGGATTTAGGATACTACATCTAAGCACCACTGCTTGGAATGCCTGATCATGCATTACACACATTGGGATAATTCATGATTAAGGATATCCCAACTCGTGACGCTTGGAGATAAGCCACACATGCAACACACTTTACATCAAACTCAAAACTGAACACTATCAATTAAAATACAGTCACCTTATTAGAAGCAACTACTTAGTCCACACACTAACAAGCCAACAGGGACACATGTAGTCAGATGGGATAAAATAACAGCGTAACTACATATTCAGCATTATACAACATACGAGAGTAAAAGTGTATTGAAATGCACACACAGAACAAGATTTGCAGGTGTACTTAATTAGCCAAGACTTGTGTCTTGTTAATCCTCTCTAATACAGAGGTTAATTATCTTGGTATCAGTGGGATACTTTGAGAAGGACGGGTTGTAGAAACAACTAGGAAACGTCACGTAACTTCGGTCAGATAAGCATTTTTAAGGACACAGGAGAGAGAGACCTCTTCAGCAAATCAGAGAAGTGGTGTATGGGAGAATACATGAGTGGTGATGCCAATGTGTAGGTTACCAAGGTACTGTCCATCAAACTACAAACACCGATTTAATGTGATTCTGGGACAGAATTAGTACAGAACTAATTACCTTATAACAACCCATCAAATCAGGGGAGAGGGGGGAATCCTGTCACAGCCTCACATTATACGGTAAACTAACATAAGATAATATACACGGGAAAAGGGCTACAACTCCCGCCCAAGGGAAAGAAGTAAGACACTCGAAGGCCAGAGTAATCCAGAGCCTTCTCGAAGGACTGGTCAGTGAGTCCACTGTCCCGTGGACACTGATGTGGCCCGCCTATTGCGGGGTCCACGAGGAACTCGGATAGAGTTACCACCCGTGTCGGATTGCGACACGTATGAACCGGCAGAGACAGACAGGGCTTCGGCGAGGCAACAGGGCCTGCCTTAGAGGGACTTAGTAGTTCAGACCCATGTGTATTTAGGGTCATAGACATATGCTAGATAGTTTGCATAGAATGTTTGTTATAACCATGTATGATGTTAAACCACTGTGATAAGCAACTTATCAGTGCGGGCTTGTTAAACCCACTGCGCCAATGCACTGTATACCTCATTCCAATAAATGTTGCTATATTATAGTTAACGGAGTTATTGTTGCCTGTGCCTGTTTGAACCCGCGTTCAGATCCCCTTGAGATCCAACACTTCTGACATCACCCCACCCCACCATGATGTTGAATATGTGACAAGCTAGTGTCTTACTTGTAAAACTGCAGTGTTGGTTCTGTCCTCATCTTCGAGCTGTACTGGTATGGCTCCGCTTCACCAATAACGTTGTCATTTCTGGTCTCATTGTTCAGAAAACCATGTTTTGTTTTGACCTGTTTAACAATGATAAAATATTGTCACAAAAAGTGTACATTTTTAACAGAAGGTTCACATGTAATGGCTATATGTTACATGATATATCATTGTAGAGCCCCTAAATATTCAATAACATGTCTATGCCTAATTATTGCTGTAAAAAAGTAAAGGCAGTGCTATGGCAAGTAACAGTGTTGACTTAAAGATAAAGAATGTAAGGAAAGAAGCTAACTAGATATGTTTAAAATACAGTGCATCAAGTGCAATCATAAATACCCCATGACATCTACTGAGTGATAAGTGAAACATACAAGTCACTGCAGTAGAATGAAGTGCAATCATAAATACCCCATGACATCTACTGAGTGAGACATACAAGTCACTGCAGTAGAATGAAGTAAATATGTCTGATGACTGTCAGCCCATGTCTGCTGTTGCTTTCACTTGTTTTGTCCTAAGTAGTGATTTATCATCATCATGTGTCATGTTGATAAGCTAGGGCAGTTTAGGTTTCATCTCACAATTGCTAGAATCTTGGATCAGGTCTGTGTTCTTGTACAGAGTATGCCATGTGACCAAGCAATCTAAGTATTTATCTCTTTGCCTTTCCTTTGCCCTTTTTCTATCAATGTTGCCAGTTGTCACTAAGTTTTCAAATGTGTTTATCCTCATGTGCTCCATAAAATCTGGACTGTCTACCTCTAATTTCTTTGGGATGGGGTAACCAGTCTCATGCCAACCCTCCTTAGTCACCTCTTATGACTTGCATGGTAGATCACAGTGTTACTATGAGGGGGCTTCAAATAAAAACCATTGATGTGATTTTTTGTTTTGTTTTTTGGTTTGGTGTGTGGTGAATATATTCTGAAAAAGTACAGAACAAATGTATAATTTTTTGACATAGTTGCCATTGTGTTTAGTACAAGTTCTTCAGCTCCGATATTGCTTGGATTCCTGTGCAAAAAAATTCTTTTGGCCGTCTGTGTAACCACTCATGCACCACCTGCTGTACCTCTTCATTGGCCCGAAAAGTCTGTCACAGAAGTAATGGCGTTTTGAAACTTCCTACTCCACTCATACACTTTCTGGACTGACAGGCATGCATCACCATACTGGACCTTCATACGCTGATGAATTCTTATAGTATTCACCCCTTCACTGATCAAAAAGCAGACAACAGAACGCTGCTCCTCATTGGTGTATGTCAAAAGTGGGGTGGCCATCTTTAAACTGCCCTTATGATGTCACCATGTTCGTCTGCACTGTGATGTCACGTGCTTAACACTATTGACATCCTTAAGAACAATATTCTCAATATTAACAGGTTACAAGACAATAGCATGACTGTTATAATTTCTATCATAGTTTTAAGGTTTTCATGTGAATCCCCCTCATGAAATCTTTCCTTTCTTTTTGGTCCCCACTATCAAACAGGCAATTCTATACAGCAGTACAAGTGAGCTATTTACCTCATTGAAGCCTAACAAATTAGAACATTTGTGACTGGCAAGCCGGAGTCCATCTTTACTGAGGGTAAACTCAAAGTTAGATAACTGCTGAGTTGAAATGATTGGGATCATCCCATCACGATGAGGAATGATCACTGTCAGTCTGACCTTGTTTGGATGGACGGGGTCACTTGGACCTGGCATTCAATGTAAATTTTGCATTAAATATCAAAGGACATTTGATATTAAGCATTCTGCATATTAACAATGTGTAAAAAAAAAAAAAAAACATTCACTAAAACAGATGCTTGAAAACATGTGTTTTCAACTCAAATATATTTGAAAATACAGACAGTTGTACATTTTAAAGTTACGTCAAAATACATATCAAGTATTGTAAATATGTGCCGTGTCTGCTTGGAAATTGGATAAATCTGTGTCTGTTCCACCAATTTTATTAATCTATATGGTCAGCACATCTGATAAATCATTGCCAGTTCAGCAAATTTGATAAATCATTGCCAGTTCAGCAAATTTGATAAATCATTGCCAGTTTCAGCGAATTTGATAAATCATTGCCAGTTTCAGCGAATTTGATAAATCATTGCCAGTTCAGCAAATTTGATAAATCAAAGCCAGTTCAGCAGATATGATAAATCATTGCCAGTTCAGCAGATATGATAAATCATTGCCAGTTCAGCAAATTTGTTAAATCAAAGCCAGTTCAGCAGATATGATAAATCATTGCCAGTTAAGCAAATTTGATAAATCATTGCCAGTTCATTGGAGTGCCATGGCTGAGAGGTTAGAGTGTTCACCTGACGCTCAGATAGTCCTGGGTTTGATCCTTGCTTAGGGCTGGGTATTTGTCCAAGAACCATTAGTACCTTATGATAGCACACATCACTTGGTTTATTGGGTAGTGAGACTCAACACCTAGTCTTCTCGGATAAGGACAAAAAAAAAAAAAGGAGATGCTGTTTGCGAGCTGTTCACGTTAAAAATCCCATGTCCGTTGCGAATTGCAAAGAACAGGCCCTCAAGACACTGCCTTGGCAAAATTGTTAGGAAAAAGTGAACCTATCCACCGGCTCTGTAGCGTTGGGCTGACAGATGCAATTCGTAATCGTGCATACCGTGTTCGAATACCGTGCTGCGAGCAATTTGGCAGCATACCGCTTTGTGTTGGTTTTTATAAAATGATAAGTGCTGGTCGTTCAGAAAGCAATGGCAAACCACTGAATGTAAACTTGCCAAGAAATCACAAAAAGCCATGAAATGCTGGGGATGATTGCAACATCCTGTAAAGGATATGCAACTAACAACCCACGGGAGCCCCTTACCTTGGACGGAATCTGTCTAGAGGAAATAAACATTATACACACATCCATAACTAGGTGTGAAGCACTACGCTCAAAAGAGGAATGAAGCAGATGAAGATTTGGGAATGTCCTTATGGGGACAAAGGGGACAGAATTCTAAAGTAAGGGAAACAACTATGCTGGTATATGACAAAACTTGATAAAATAACAAAACTTTGAAAATATATTATACAGTAAATCAAATATAGTCTCAGTGGCCAGGCAAAAACAAACAGGGATACTTTCAAAAGGGAAAACAAAAACAGGCCCTCAGAACTGTCAGCGAAACGGGGACACTACAGCTATCAAGATGTCAGGCACACACGAAGTGAAAATACGACTGTTTCTGCAAAACAGTATGCTCTGTCTCAGGCACATGCAGCACCGAATCCTTTGACCTGACAAGATCCAACCTAAAATACTGAAGGTCCTTCTCAGATGTCCCGTGGAGCCAGGGGACACAAAGATAGAGTATCTGGATAAAACCATCACTGAATGAATTAACAAGGACCATGACGTGTACAAGAAGCAACACTGTAGATATAGACTATTTCAAGTCAATGAGCAAAGAAGAAGAGGAAGAAGAGAGAAATAGCAGGAGTATCTGCATCACATAAAACAGTACCAAGTTTTTAATGACATTTTTATAAAGAAGGTGGGAAGCACAAATGAATACTATAATTGCTAGAAAAAGCATGCAATAAACACAGTCTAAAGATTTAGTATCTGACCCAGATTATAACGACAGGGTTGAACAGGATATTGCCTTTTAGAAAACAAATAAACAATGTACCTGTGTATCTCATTTTGGCTGTGAAGGGTTCTGCCCCTACCGAATCCATTACCCGAGCCTCACAGATTCCAGTGCCTGGATTGATTGTAATGGGCTCACTCAGTGTCTCCAGGCCTGGGTCACTCTCTGTATTCACCGCCCTAGCCCCACACTGGACTCGGCTGCCTGTGGAACGATTGAAACAATATTTATTTCGATTCTTCTTCTGTTTCTTCTGTCTCCCATTCGAGCACAGGCCTACTACAACCAATTGACGCCAAGCCATGCTATCGTTTGCTAATATGGATTACAAACAATTATGTATATTTAGCTCCCACGAAAAGATGAGACATACTAAACTCAGACACAGTGTACATATCTTACAATTGACTACATAACGGTGAAAAAGAGTGAAGGTTACCGATTATCCAAAATCAGAAACAATCAACAAATATATAATAACTAGCTGACCCGACCCGGCTTCGCCCAGCTCCTGCGGGGAGTGTCTCATTTAATTCATATTCGGTCCCTGCTCCCGTTCCCGTTCCCAAAAAAGACGACCCGACCCGGCTTCGCCCAACTCCTGGTGGGGAGCGTCTCATTTAATTCATATTCGGCACCTGCTTCCGTTCCCGTTCCCAAAAAGAAGCCCGGCCCGGCTTCGCCCAGTCCCTGGCAGGGAGCGTCTCATCTAATTCATATTCGGCCCCTGCTCCCGTTCCCCAAAAAGACGACCCGGCCCGGCTTCGCCCAGATCTATCTATCTATCTATCTATCTATCTATCTATCTATCTATCTATCTATCTATCTATCTGCCTGCCTGTCTGCCTGCCTGCCTACACATCCGTCCGTCCGTCTCTCCCTCCGTCCCTCTCTATCTATCTATCTATCTATCTATCTATCTATCTATCTATCTATCTATCTATCTATCTATCTATCTATCTATCTATCTATCTATCTATCTATCTATCTATCTATCTATCTGTCTGTCTGTCTGTCTGCCTGTCTGCCCGCCCGTCCGTCTCTCCCTCCCTCCCTCCCTCCCTGCCTGTCTGTCTGCCTGCCTGCCTGCCTGCCTGTCTGTCTGTCTGTCAACATTACTGTTTCACATTAATACAGAAGTAATCATGTAATTCTTTAGTCAATGAAACTTAAATATTAAATAGTGAAATATTAATCTGTTTTCATACAAGGAGTTAAAAAGTGAAATAAAGGCCTTGTAGATGTGGATATACAGAAGAATATGTCGCATTTCATGGAAACAAAAACGATCAAATACAGAGGTTCTACAAAAAGTAGAATGAAAAGAGAGTTGTTGAAAGAAATAAAAAAGAGGCAAGTGAAATATTTCTGCCACGTTAAAAGACATACCACTCTTATAAAAACCGTACTCGAGGGTAAGGTTGAAGGCAAGCAAACAAGCAAGAGGTAGACAAGGATACAAGTGGGAATATAACATCAAGAGATGGACGAACAGCAATCTGAGAGAATCTACAGTCAAGGTGAGAGACAGACAGTATTGGAGATCCATTGCAGCCAACCTTCATTGTCGAGACCGCACATGATTAATTGATACTTAAACAAAGATGTAACATGAAGTTTCTCAGCTTCTGAAAGTGATATCAAAAGTAGTAAAAATATCCCTTGCAAACTCTCTGAAATCTGTCTAACCCATTCTGTTAAATCACAGCTCTATGTCTGAATTATATGTCGGATTTGTGATGAATATTTTAATTGTGATATTTATTATATGTCTGAATCATGATGTATGTGCGAATCATGATGTGTGTCTGAATCATGATGTATGTTTGAATCATGATGTGCATCTGAATCATGATGTGTGTCTGAATCATGATGTACGTCTGAATCACGATATGTGTATGAATCATGCTGTATGTGCGAATCATGATGAATGTGCGAATCATGATGTGTGCCTGAATCATGCTGTATGTGCGAACCATAGAGGACGTCTGAATCATGCTGTATGTGCAAATCATGATTTATGTGGGAATCATAGAGGACGTCTGAATCATGATGTATGTGTGAATCATGGTGTACATCTGAATCATGATGTATGTGTGAATCATGGTGTACGTCTGAATGATGATGTATGTGCAAATCACGATTTATGTGTGAATCATGGGGTACGTCTGAATCATGATGTATGTCTGAATCATGATGTATGTCTGAAACATTGTGTATTTCTGAAACCCAATGTATGTTTGAGCCATGATGTATATCTGAATCACAATAATAAAACAAGAACATACCCCCAGCAAAATAAATACTGTCCAGGGTAATGCCGCGTGTGGTAGTAAAGAACGTATTTGCCTCCACATCCTGAAGATCACTTGTGACGCCATCTTGTCCGCTTGGAGCAGACACTCTCCATCGAAACAAAGTCTGCGTGTCGTTGATCCCTTCAGTTTCACAAAGTGCTCTTGTCTTCAGGTAGTTTGGATGTCTGGGGTTGCAGGTCTGGTCATTGAAAATAAAACATAAGAACATTCTATAAATTCAGAAGCAACATAAGCATTGGGTGTCATTTGAGGTTTTCCAAATGTGTATCATGCAAATTGTTTACAAACATTAACACAAGGATTTAAAATGCAAGAGGACCGACTTCATTGCACTGAGTTTTATCCCATATGGCTTGATCTCTTTCTGCAGGGCGGCTTGCATGAAAGCTTCGCACAAAGCACAAACTCTCTAGCTTCAGCGACGACCCCAGGAGTCTCCAAGAAAATTCCACTCATCAACTGAACCAGGTAGCTCAGAATTGAATCCACAACCTGCAGAACGCGAGGCAGGTAGCGTAACCACTTTGTAATGGGGACTTCACGGTTACAAACATATGGTTAAGTACCTAAGATTATTACAGATTTGAAAACTTAATGAAGCCTAAAATATGTGGAAGCTGCAGAATGTGTTTTATAATGATGTGAATACCGTGAAAGGAATTTGAAACGTAATGAAGATATCTTGAAAGAAATAAGTCATACATAGAACTGGTTACTTACATCAGATGAAGAAAGTCCACACATATTCAGCACAACAATAAGAAGGGAAAACATGAAATACATTCTGGCAATGGGATGAGACGCAGGGAGAGACCAAGAGAGAAGATGCTGGACAGTTTGAAATCATATCATAGAGGAACATCAATGTCAAAAATGATTGACAGCACACGAGACAATGGGAAATTTGCAAGGGATGAGAGGCAGGGAAAGACCAAGAGAGAAGTGTGAAATCATAGAAAACTCTAGCCTGCACAGTTCGCGGCAACTGCACTAGCCTCAATTCCTCAGGTTCAAGACCCCCCCCCCCCTCCCCCTGCATACACCGCAAGGTACTATATATAGACAGTAAATGACAGTTGACACATATGCCTCAGCTCACTGCTTCATCTTTATATACATGTGAACTCAAGCAAACAAAGTGCTGAACATGTTCTGTGGGATTATCCTACGTTCAATCATCAAAGAAAGAGATACTGGACCAGTGAATCAACACCAAACTACAAGCTGTAAGGAGTAATGAGGAATTCCCGGCAACGTCAAGATGTTTTGGGCACGTTAAGAGAAGAAATAAACTGGGGAACTTGGTGATAACTGGCAAGACTGAGGAGAAAATGACATGGGGAAGATAGAGAAGTATTTGAAGTAAATATTTGGTTGGTTTGAGCACATGGCATAATCGAAACAAAAACACAGTTCTGATCCACAACTATGGTGATCGTGCGAGATGGCAAAAGACTCCATGCTTATTGGCATAGGGAATGATGATGATGAGAGATGATGTTGCTGTTCAGTAAGTTTGCTTTGATCCACAACTATGGTGATCGTGCGAGATGGCAAAAGACTCCATGCTTATTGGCATAGGAAATGATGATGATGAGAGATGATGTTGCTGTTCAGTAAGTTTGCTTTGATATTCAGACCCTGTAGAATTGCAGTAAAAAAATATGACGGTCTCAGATATGATACTGCTGTTCAGTCGGTTTGCTTCGATAATAAAACCCTATAGAATTGCAGTACAAATATGAGGGGAGCATGTAAAATATCTCAAGATGAAACTTACCGTCACACACACAACAGGATATCCCTGGACCGGTTGTTCCTCCGCAGACTCTGCATTGTCATAATCTCTTAATGACATGACCGTTGGCCTGTCGGGAAATGTCACATCAGCCACCTTTGTCCTCTCCTCTATGTAAATGATGGCCTTGGCATTCTAGAAAGTACCCAGACAAGATGTTGTGTTAGGATGTGTTATTGTTATCCCTTCCAATAACTAATAAAGCAAAATGTGTTACAATGATTACTGCCTTCTGGATTTGCTACTTGGAAAGATGTGTTAGCGTGTGTTGTTCAGTAGCTATTGTATCTCAGTGGCTAGTGCGCTTACCCGCAGGCCTGCTGGTCATGTGTTCGAACCCCCGTCAAGGCAAGGATATTTTTACAATTGATGTGGGCTCCAAGGTCAGTCTAACATGGGTATTAGGAAATTCCTGGCAAATAAAGGCGGGCGGTGTGCTATTAAGCACGTCAGCCATCGAGTGCTGATTGGTCTATAACAAAAAGAGGCTAGCACCATATACCCAGTGTGTCTCAAGCCGCGGCAAAGTGTCCTTGACCTATAATTTACATAGAGGTTCCCATAATGGAACCTTCACCTTCCTTCCCGGACATGCGGGAGTTGAGGGAAATGAACGAACTGATAAACTTGCTGGCACTGCATCCCCTGCAGATGGCCAGCTCATCGATTGTGCCGATGTTGTTAATGCTCTTAGAGAAATATCGAGAGCGGAGGACTTTGATGACAGTGAATCCACTTCGTTCTCCAAAATAGAGGACTTGGAAGTCAGAAGTGGCAGGGTCAGACACGAGAGGCACATGGGCAGAATGAGAAGCCTTGTCAACCAACACAGAACTGGCACTATTAGCCGGCGGACGCTGATGCATATCTTGGGGCTAGAATCTGAGCACCTGTGGACATGTCCGGAGTGCAAGGATGATACACCAGCAGATAACTAACTAACAACACTGAAGTAGAGGACAGAAGTAGAGATTAGAGGACACACTGGACTATATAAAGCTTGAAGGATTTAGTGACTACACTGAGATTCAAACCTGCCCCCTCCAGGTGTCGACGGCTCCCCACTAAAGGTGCAAATGTATTTAAACTCCTAAAAATGGAGTCTTCATTGGTCTATCATCAACCCGAACTCACAACTGCCGAATACCTCGACGAGGCCAATAGCACTAGGAATCAGAATGAACGAACGAACGAACTTTAATTTCAAAGGGTTAAGAATTGGGCACGTAGGCCCGTCTAAGATTCTGCCCTTCTATCACTCTTTCATAGATTATTTAATCCACACATCATTCGAGGCTAACTGAGAACAACAACAATATAAAAGATATGCATTATAAAGGCATGGGGAAAAGCAAAAATCAATATTTAATGAATTATGTGGCAATTATTATTAGCTATGTGGAATATACTGATCTACCAAAGGGGGACTGTCTGTTATACTAGGGTTTTATTATTATTATTATTATTATTATTATTATTATTATTGTTGTTGTTGTTGTTAAGGGGGAAGGTAATCTGTAGTGAGATTGTGTTGGAATAATTCTATATGAGCCAAGGTCAAATAATAAACACTAGACCCATATTTGTATAGACCAAACGGCACTCGTGGCTGATGTGGCCAGTACCACCCGACCGTCTTTACTTCCCAACACATTTGGATCTAGTAAGAAAGTGAACATTCCGCACGTGTGTCACATTTCTTAATGTTTTCATTTTGATCACCAATAATTCAGTCTAAACATTACAGACAAAGAATAAAAACAGAAAGACACAATATAATCACATTTATCTGGAGACACCCACCTCTATTTTTGCGGTGCCACTTCGGGATTTAAGATGAACACTGAACACCTCCCTGACTTCTTTCTGTCCATCATAGAGAATTTCAATGTCTACGTCGATTCTGGACATGTTGGCTCCGAACACTAGCTCTGGTTGCAATGAAAGAAACAATGGATTCATCCAGATAGTTGATCTTGACAATGATGGTTAGAATGACGCAGCTCTGCATTTTAGACATTAATCTATACTATAGTGAATATACTGAATATAGAAAAATACTAAAATACTCATTATCATTATTACTGTGATCATCATCATCATCATCATCCATCATCATCGTCATCTTCATCATAATTATAGAGGTCAGCATGACCGAATGGATAAGAGCGCTCGCTATTAAACTTCAGGTGTGCTTATGCTGAAGCTTCGGGTTTAACTCCTACACGAGTCAGGTGGACTTAAATGTTGACGCCTCACCCTTTGACTTTGGGATGTAAATTATAAGTACTCCTGAAGTCGAAGTGGGTTCGCCTGATGGTGAGGGACACTGGTAACACGAAAGTTAATCCACATTAAAATACCAATCCAGTGAACTAGAAGTAGTAGTACTTGAATGGACAATAACAACAAATTCATCATCATAATTATCATCACTGCTTTATATCATAATCATCATCATCAGCATCATCCCCATGGTCATCTGCATGGTCTCGAGGTATGGTGTCCGCCTCGAGTGCTGGAGGTCCCGGGTTAGAGCCTCGGTGAGGACCGGGATTTTTTCACGTGGACTTCTAGTAATAAAATTTCCCCTCGTCTCTGGGTAGTGAGATCTGACGGCCGTGTGTATTGTTGCGCACGTAAAAAATCCCTTGGCAGTTGGAAATCGAAAAAAGAGTAGCCTAATGGCGCTGCCCGGGCAAAATTTCGAGTTAAAAATCTACCCAAAGTATTTCAGGATCCTCGCTGATGTTACGGAGTTCGTCCACTGAGCTGAGTTTCTCCAACTCAGGATTGAGTTAGGAGGAGAACGGAGCACTTATGGGTTACACCCGTGTGCCGTGATGTTGATCCATCGACTAAACTAAACTAAACTAATCATAATCATCAGTCAATGCCATCTTGCCATTGAATGTCTACTTAATCTGCCGTGAACACACTCTGTCCTGTGTCTTCACATTGCACTCACACAGGCTTCCTCCAGCCCATCTCTTAATGTTGTCCACCCACATGTAACGTTGTCTTCCAGTCCATCTCTTAATGTTGTCCACCCACATGTAACATGGTCTTCCAGTCCATCTCTTGATGTTGTCCATCCACATGTAACGTTGTCTTCCAGTCCATGTCTTGATGTTGTCCACCCACATGTAACATTGTCTTCCAGTCCGTCTCTTGATGTTGTCTACCCACATGTAACATTGTCTTCCAGTCCATCTCTTGATGTTGTCCATCCACATGTAACGTTGTCTTCCAGTCCATGTCTTGATGTTATCCACCCACATGTAACATTGTCTTCCAGTCCGTCTCTTGATGTTGTCCACCCCCATGTAACATTGTCTTCCAGTCCACCTCTTGATGTTGTCCACCCACATGTAACATTGTCTTCCAGTCCGTCTCTTGATGTTGTCCACCCACATGTAACATTGTCTTCCAGTCCGTCTCTTGATGTTGTCCATCCACGTGTAACGTTGTCTTCCAGTCCATGTCTTGATGTTGTCCACCCACATGTAACGTTGTCTTCCAGTCCATCTCTTGATGTTGTCCACCCACATGTAACGTTGTCTTCCAGTCCGTCTCTTGATGTTGTCCACCCACATGTAACATTGTATTCCAGTCCATGTCTTAATGTTGTCCTCCCACATGTAACGTCTTCCAGTCCATCTTTTGATGTTGTCCATCCACATGTAACGTTATCTTCCAGTCTGTCTCTTGATGTTGCCCACCCACATGTAACGTCTTCCAGTCCATGTCTTAATGTTGTCCACCCACATGTAACGTCTTCCAGTCTGTCTCTTGATGTTGTCCATCCACATGTAACATTGTCTTCCAGTCCATATCTTAATGTTGTCCACCCACATGTAACGTCTTCCAGTCTGTCTCTTGATGTTGTCCATCCACATGTAACATTGTCTTCCAGTCCATGTCTTAATGTTGTCCATCCACATGTAACGTTATCTTCCAGTCTGTCTCTTGTTGTTGTCCACTTACATGTAACGTTATCTTCCAGTCCATGTCTTGATGTTGTCCTCCCACATGTAACGTCTTCCAGTCCACCTCTTGATGTTGTCCACCCACATGTAACGTTGTCTTCCAGTCCATGTCTTGATGTTGTCCTCCCACATGTAACGTCTTCCAGTCCACCTCTTGATGTTGTCCACCCACATGTAACGTTGTCTTCCAGTCCGTCTCATGATGTTTCCCCCACATGTAACGTTGTCTTCCAGTTCATGTCTTGATGTTGTCCACCCACATGTAACGTTGTCTTCCAGTCCGTCTCATGATGTTTCCCCCACATGTAACGTTGTCTTCCAGTCCGTCTCATGATGTTTCCCCCACATGTAACGTTGCCTTCCAGTTCATGTCTTGATGTTGTCCGCCCACATGCAACGTTGTCTTCCAGTCTGTCTCTTGATGTTGTCCACCCACACGTAACGAAGTATTCTTATTGCAGGCTTCCCCTCAACTTTTCCTTCCAGCACGTCTTTAACACGCTTGTGTGTTATTCAGGTCCATAAAGGAGTCAAAGAACAGTAACTATGACCTACCATGCATGTCACAAGTGGTATCTATGGAAGGTTGGTGGGAAACTGGCACCCTCATTTCATAGAAAACTATGGCTGCAAAATCCAGCCGGTCATGAACAAGTTAACACAGGGTTTGGTGTTAGTTGGTTGAGGGATAATGCTCCGTTAGGAGATGAAAGGCAGAAGCAGGCATATCCTTGACCAAGTAGCTGTGATTCTGGCCTGCATGCCCAATTTGTGATTCTTTGAAAATAACGTTTGATTGTTTGTTTGTTATTTCGTTTGTTCTGTATACACCCTTCGCACTTTAACCGCCTAACCTTGATTTCAAATAATTAGTAATATCATATTCAAGCGCAGATTTTGTGATACTTATTTATTTATTTTTGTTTCCTGCCAAAATATTCCCCCTGTTCATCTATGTAAACACATCTAGAAAACTTCGTGTTTCAGATTTATAGATAAATATACAGAGCTTTTTGAGCCACTGTATCATCAGCAAACAATTACACGAAACACAAAAACATAAATGCGGGTAAGACACTAAGGTGACTATATTGAGACATAATAAGTGAATTAGAAGAATGGAAAGATGGGGGAAAATGAGAACAATGAAAACAAAATTAACAAATTAATGAAGTGAGAGAAAGCTGTGGAAATTCATTTTCCGTTGTCTTTCATTGTTCTCATTTTTGTTAAAAATCTGTCCATTCTTATCATTCGATTATTATCGTTAATGTAGTCATTTTAGTGTCTTCTCGTGTTTATATGTTGAGTTTTGTGTATTTGTTTGCTGATGCGGGTTGGTCGCCGAAACGTCCTGTTTTCTGTAATTGTGTTCTGTAAAGCTAACCTCGCCTGTCTCCCTGGCGAAGGTGTTAACGACAATGTTCTTAATCCCGTATATTCTTGTAATAAATACAGCTGCGCGAGATTTGGCAGCGGATCGCTTCGCGTTGGTTACTTACGGAGGTATGCGAGCCGATCGTTCAGAAAGCAATGGTAAACTACTGAACATAAAACTTGCCAAGGCATCAACAGCAGCTGAAAAATGCTGGTGTTGACTGCAATGTCCTGTAAAGGATATGCGAAAAAAGCTAACCTCAGGCTGGGAACTTCTACAAGATTTAATACCTCTTGAGCATTGGTCTAACCTAGCCTCCTCCAATAGGGTGAATGCAGTGATATTTTAAAATCTTAACCAGGACAATACAAAACAAAACATTTGTTTCCCCCACACTCCACACACCCCACCCCATGACTCCATGCCCATATGCCTGGCTCACCACAACATAAACTTAATTACACGGATGCAAATTCCGGATGCCCATAACAAATTCTCTCCAGACTAAACAATTACAAAGTAATTGAGTTAAATCTCTTGTAACATGCAGGGAGTGTATATTACAAAAACAGAATGCAGTGCTGGTAAACTAACCTTTGAAAAACCCGTTGTAGTCCTTGCCTGCGTCTGCCGAACCGTCTTTGGTGTTGATAGTAACAATGGCCGTCTCAGACAGGTCGCCTTCTCTGATCACAGGGACCCTCAAGGTGGACGGTTCTTCTTTAAACATTGGTTCTTTGACGGTGTACTTTGTGTCAGACAGTTTTATCACTGGCTCTGTAGGTAGAAACATGTTATATAAATATAAGATGTCTTACTATGCGTCGAATACAGCGGTTCTCAACCTTTTTTGGCCCGTGTCCCCCTTCACCATCCATATTTTTAGGCCGTCATTCCCTCCCTCACCATATTTTTAGACCGTCATTCCCCCCTTTCGTATTTCCTTCCTAAAAATGTCCCCCTGCCCCAACACAGTATACGTAATAATTGAAGCTAAGTTTAATAGCACATACTAAAACAAGTCTAGACATCTACATAAAACGTGATTTGCGGATCTACTTACGTTATAAAATGAATTTCAGAAGGGTAATACGTACAGAACTGTAAGGTATGAAGGGAAAAACAACATCAAGTAATCGGTTCTTGTATTCACTCAGTCTAGAAATAATCTTCATTCCACCCCCCCCCCTGGAAACCCTAAAATTCCCCCCTGGGGGGGGGGGGGGCGAATTCCCCACCGGTTGAGAACCACTGGTCGAATAGTTTTGTCACAGGCTCTGTGGGTAGAAACCATTTGATATAAGATGTCTTACTATATGCCGAATAGTTTTATCGCAGGTTCTGAGGATACATAACATGTTATATAAGATTCCTACTATATACCGAATAGTTTTATCACATATTCTTGGTCAGAGAAAGATAGATAGATTGGATGGGATTTGTCTTTTCCTGGTTACAGCCAGAAACAGTAAAAACCAGTTACTGCTGTGGACACTACAGCGACGAGAACAACAGCAACAAGAACTACTACTACTACTACTACTACTACTACTACTACTACTACTACTACTACTACTACTACTACTACTACTACTACTTATAATAATAATAATAATAATAATAATAATAATAATAATAATAATAATAATACAGCAACAGAAACAATAACAACCACTTCTGCAATCAATACCACCAAGCCTACCGCCTACCATCACCACCACTACTACTACTGCTGCTGCTGCTGCTACTACTACTACTGTCGGCTATGTGGCGAAGGTCTTACAAACACGATTCGTAATCCCGCATACCACGTTCGAAACACAGATGCTGGCGATTTGGCAGCAGACCGCCTTCCGTCGATTTTCAAGAAATGGTATGGGTGCCGGTTGTTCATAAAGCAATGGCAAACTACTAAACGTAACTTACCAAGAAATCACAAACAGCCAAAAAATTATGGGGCTGACTGCGAAGTCCTGTAAAGGATATGCAATTAACTTTTTAAATCTGCTGCTGCTGCTACTATTACAACCAACAAGGAAACAACACATCAGTCATACTTACGGTCGCCATCATCTTCAATGGTTATAAGCGTGGAGTTTTGCAGCCCAATGTTGGCAGCTCCAAAGGATGGGCTCTCTGCCGAGCCAAGAACCAGCCTGAACTGTTCATTTTCCTCAAATAACGAATCATCAATTATCTTCACCACGCACTCTTTCGTGTAGTCACCTGCAAGTTCATGAAAACACGGTTATTTATATGTATCGAAGAGTGATAGATGTCCGTTTGATTGAAAGAATAAGGATTTAAAAGGCAAGAAACTTGACTTCATTACACCGAGTTTTATCCCATATGGCTAGGTCACTTTCCCAGGGAGGCCTGCCGAAAGGCGTCACGCAAAGCACCAACTCCGTAGCTCCACCAGCAGCCACCCAGGAGTCTCCGGGAAAATTGTACCCATGAACCAAAGCACGTAGCCAGAATGGAGCCCACAACCACCAGAATGCGAGGCAGGCGGCGTAAATACTTCGCCACTAGATTCCTTATTTGATGGACATGGAAATCAAAGTAAGTTTAAAAAAAAATGTAATGTGGCAACAACCAACTTCATTCCCAGAGCCACGGTAGCGCATTGGATAGCCCGCGTTCCCGCTGGCCTACTGGTCATAGGTTCAAGCCTTTTCTTGGCGGATGTTTAAGAAAAATGTATTTAGCCTTCCAGGTCGACCCAGTCTAAAATGGCTACCAGGAAATGGCATCATCATCATCATGTTCCCTGGCGTAGGCGTTCATGTCTTTGCATAGACCTCCGTCTTTGGTGTTCTAAATCAACTCTGTTGATGATATCCCTCCCTGAAACTGATTCAGCCCATCCAGCATCATTTCTCTTCGTCTGCCTCTGTTTCCTTTCCCACCGATCTTTCCAGTTGTTACAATATTCACCAATGCCTCTCTTCTGTTCATATGACCAAAGAAAACGTTTTTCCTCTTTCTTATTGTTGTATATAATGTTCTAGTTTCAGAGCCTCTTTCAGGCAATTGTGGTTAATTACTCTGCCTGTCCAACGAATTCGCAAAATTCGTCTCAGGAACCACATCTCTTTTGGAAATGTCATGGGAAGAAAAATAAAAAGCGGCCTGCCACATGACCCATCGTGAACTGATTCTGCCAAATCGCCCGCAGCTGTGTTTCGAACGCGGACGTGCAGTATTACGAACTGCGCCCGTAACATCTTCCCCACAGAGCCGGCCACACACATCCAAGTCTCACGGCGTTTACAGGGGTCCTTGAATTTACTGAGAAATGGCTCCGGGTCGGAAAGTGAGCGTCTAGCCACTACACCACGACGCCTCCTCTAAAACATCACACCCTTACGAAAGCATCTGTCATAGTACCTTCACTGTCTGATATTGTTGAAACATATATCATCTATTTCACTAGGAAACGTTCTCTCTCTCTCTCTCTCTGTTGGAGTGCCTGTCTCTCTTTCTCTCTCTCTCTCTCGCACACACTCACAAACGCATATTCTTTTCAGCTTTCACTTCACAGCCCGCTAATCAGAGAAACCATGGCATAGCCAGATACACATCAACATTGCTTGCCTAAGTACAAGTCTTAGTCTATTTAACTTAGCTTTCTGGTTGCCGCTAACAGACTTAACCTTTCTTCCCCATTGTCTGGTTAGAAATCGCACTCACCTATACGACCTGCAAGAATTTCGGAAACCATGGGCGCGCGGAGCATGTAATGTCTGTAATGCCGGAGTACTTTGCCAGTTAATCATCGCGGCATTTGTATCCCAGAACTCTGATCTTATCGATAAGACAAAAGATGGAATATGATAAAGACTACGGGAAGATAATGGAATCTCCACGATGAGTGATAGTGAAAATTGTATCAACGCAGCAGTTGGACTGCACATCGTTTCTCACTATTATTCTGAAATCGCTGTCCAAGACTCCTTTTGATACATAAAGCTACTTTTCTGTTTCTCGCAGGAAACTCTCTTGAGGTTTTGAACTGAAATGCGGAAAAGATCTGGCTATAAATATTTACAATCCAGGTAGCGCGTCTTGCAGGTATCTTGATTTCGTGGTTTCTCACGCATCCTGTATGTTTTAAAGAAAGGAATAAAGTACGTTTTGTAGAGTAGGTTAAAAACCTCTGGGAGCAGAAATAATAATGCATGTCCTTTTACACGGCGTTGCACTCAATCCCAACATTTATTGGATGTTTGTTATTTAATAGGCAAAGTTATGTATAGGAGTTTGCTATTGCTTTCTTAACGGTCGAAGCTCATAATATCGAAATCAACGCAAAGCGATCTGCTTCCCGATCGCCTGTTGTTAACTTTGAACCCTCCGAACCAGTATGCCTTCTTCTTCTTCTTCTTCTTCTTCTTCTTCTTCTTCTTCTTCTTCTTCTTCTTCTTCTTCTTCTTCTTCTTCTTCTTCTTCTTCTGCTGCTCAGTTAGCCTTCACTAACCCTTAAGCCACATAAGGGACACGACATACAGTTATAATATCAAAAGTTCTGCTCAACATGTTTTCAGTATGAAATCAAAGTTAACATCACAATCTGCTGTTTATAAAGTACAGTAAACAACGAATGTATTTTTTGAGACTGTTCAAACAATTACAAAGGCATGTTGAACATTTGAAATGAATGTCCTTTCTTTTTTATCTCAGCGAAGTGTCTTGCAATGTTTGTGATTTTTGTTCACACCATTTGTCTTCAACTCTCTCTCTCTCTCTCTCTCTCTCTCTCTCTCTCTCTCTCTCTCTCTCTCTCTCTCTCCTTTGTGTGTGTGTGTGTGTGTGTGTGTGTGTGTGTGTGCGTGCGTGCGTGCGTGCGTGTGCGCGCCCACGAACATATATCTGTTTTTCTCTCTCTGTCCTCATCGACGTCCCTAGATGTCCACCGAGACCGATTTTTGCGCCAATCCTTCTTCTTCTTCATCTCCTTCACCACCACCACCACCACCACCACCACCACCACCACCACCACCACCACCACCACCACCACCACCACCACCACCACCACCACCACCACCACCACCACCTCTTCCTGCTTCTGCTTCTGCTCCTCCTTCTTCTTCTTCTTCTTCATCTTCTTCTTCTTCTTCTTCTTCTTCTTCTTCTTCTTCTTCTTCTTCTTCTTCTTCTTCTTCTTCTGCTGCTGCTTCTTTTTCTTCTGAGAACGTACACACCATTCGAAATCTGATGATTTATGAGTCATAATAATAGAAACACACATACACACACTCAAACATACATACATACACTATCACTCAGGATTATCTTATGTTATTATTTGTAAGAAATATGAGACGTAACATCCTCCACATCTCACCCCCATCCCATTTACCCTTTGTTCCAACGTGTATCAGTGCATCGTGGCCACCTTATTTAAACATCTTTACCACCTAACGGCTGTTAAAAATAAAAGTCGATAACTGACAACAAATTCCCCAAGTGTATCTTATCATCACCATGGCAACCGCAGGGAGATCATTATGATTATATTTATGCTTAGATACGCAGTTGTCATCCCTCCTTTTCCCACCAGAAGGTGTAAATAACGTTACAGAAGGCACTTGAGTTCTTATATATCTTAACAACTCCACGACACCCTAACAACTCGACCACTTCCCGATATTGAGATATGTCGTTGAAAAATATTTTCCACTAATGGAAACCGTTTAATTCTAACATACTCACAAGTAGACTTAAAGTTAGCATCTGCACGTAAATATCATGACAAGGTGCCATCTCCGTAGTAAGAGTTTGGGGTTCATGTATCTTTATCAGTTTCTTACCTGAGCCTTCGTTACCTTTTCTGATAGGCTGTGTCCTGGTCATATCTGGACGTTGTCGGTCCAGTTAAATCTTTTTCTCTTTAGCGCTTTCCCCTCAACTTTTCCTCCCCCTGTAGTTTGGGTATATTGCTGTATGCAATCAAAGCGCCGCGTATATCATTTAATTAATCTACCAGCTCCCTGTTTATCTGGGCCACCGGCCTATCTAGCCTAGAATGGGTACCAAGAGATGTATTAGGAAGTAAAGGCGGCCGGTTTGATATTGGTCGCATCAGCCACCTAGTGCCGTTTGGTCTATACAAATATGGGTCTAGCACCGTATGCCCAGTAGGTCTTAGGGAAATAAAACAGGGCCTTTTACTTGTAATTACATCCTTACTCTTTTTCTAATACATCACAAACAGCCACCAACTGAGGTTAACTGCGACGTCCTGCAAAAGATATGCAACTAACTAACTTAATCTTTTTTAATAATGGAATGTTCAAGAACTTCCGTATTTTCGTTTTCTTCCTGACATGTTCCTCCCGTGATAGTTTTCAGCAGTTTATTATATTCTTGTATGTGATGTCGAAGGAGTAGCGAACGCGATTCGTAATCCCGCATACCGTGGTCGATATCATCTGAAGGCGATTTGGAAGAAGACAGCCTTGTGTTATTTTGTAACAATGTTATGAGTGTCGGTCGTCAGAAAGCAATGGCAAACTACTGAACGTAAACTTGCCAAGAAATCACAAACAGATTGATTTATTTGGTTGTTTCGGGATTTGAGATTTAAATATTGAGCACAACCCACTACTAGCAACGCCGATCGTATTCTTGAATGAACCTAAGGCCTATCCACGTCAATATGGAAGCACTAGACTCGAGTTTCTCTCTCCTTAGGTTGATACCAGAATACGATCAGCGTTGGCAGTAGTGGGTTGTGCTCAATATTTATATCACACACAGTCAAACATTGCTAGCGTTGACTGCGACGTCATAATGTGGCAAATAAATTAACACTGTCTTTGTCTGATGCTTGTCATAAGTTGTCTTTGCCACTCAGCCTCCCTCAAAATGTCCAGACTGATCATTTTGGCTGTCAATGAATGTTGATCATTCTTCCTTAAAACCACATCTCCAATGGCTCCTGGTATCTGTTGTTGTTGTTATTGCTTGTGTATTAATTGTCCAGGATTCGCAGCCATATGTTAGTTCCGGTTCAGTGTAACATTCAAGAATTCCATTTCTAACCTCCAGACTAGGAATTATAAATACATTGAAGATGTGTGCGTGAAAACAAGTCATATTTACACAACTTACAGTAACTTTTCATTTACTTCCAGACTATATTGTTTTTTTTTTCTTTTTTCTTCTGTAATGGGAATAGCTAACATAATGCTTGTTGCAACCGTTGTTAAATACAAGAAAACAAGAAGACTGAAGAAAGATTTCTCTCGAATCAACCCGAGACAGCTAGCATTAATTTTCTAAGCATGCCAAAATTCAAGGTAAATGTTTTATTATTTTCGTTCCCCGTGCAATTCATTTATTTCGGCTTGGCATGAGACTGGTTTGGCTCGCTTTCAGCCAAAATGGCAAACCAGGGCACAGGCGGTTTGAAGTATAGAATACACGGGTTGTATAAACTGTTCCGGAATGTGTTTAGCACTAGAGTTACCGGAGCAATTTTAAGAGCAACATCCCGAACGTAACCCGGTACGATGCAATATATGCGACATTTTACCCCCCGCTTGGAGTAAGTTCCTATAAACGCCAGATCCATGAAAACACCAGCCATTTATTCGCAAGTTGGAAACAATCGTCGCACAAACTGGCATATTCGCCATCTAGTGCTATTTATGTAAGTTGCATCCCATGGGATGTCCTACTGTGACACTAAAGATGTACACGAATTTTCTACATCGCTAGCAGCCAGGTCACGCAAGAAACGCGCCATCAGACTACAACACCTGCAGTTAACTTAGGAAATGCCCAGGGTTCCACTTTCAAAGAACAACAGTGTCGTTCCTAATATATTTATGACATGTTTTGGACTCCATTGCTAGTTACTATAGTAACTATTTCTCTTGGACGTCTGTAAGTGAATGTAACATTCCATCATGTGCGTATAGGGACACATATAATGGAAAAATTCACAGGGATTTCTAAATTAACATTCCGTGAGTTCGTTTCTTGTTTCTCGGCACTTGGATGCTTGTGTACTCAATACAGTGTGTTCCTTTAGTGAACTGAAGCACAAAAGCTACAAACAGTATTTTGCACGAGTTATTGCCTGTCATATTTCGCTGCATCTAGTCAGGTGAATACTGGCACCTTGCCGTCTTCACAGATGATAGTTTGTTATATGTGCTTTAAAAAAAAAGGAATATTATCCTCTCCATAGCACAAAGCACGGGCTGAATAGTAGAGACCATATGTTGCCCACGTAGCAGAGAATACTGCAGAGTTATATATCATATGAAAAAGGGGGGGGGGGATGAATTATGCTTCCGCTGAAGAACAAAACACATAGTCTCTAGTCTTGTTCCAATGTGATCTATTTGTTATCCTCGCGGTGATCGCAAAAATTAAAATTAAATCATACTGGCATACATAATTGCTTGCATCCTGTTATTTGTTATCTTCATATCGTCATTACAGAATGATGTTATAAAGCACTTAACTGATTAAGTGCGATGTGATGATTAATTGTCTTAAGCGAATTCCCGTATCAACCATAGGTTTATACACAGTAGTTTCTCCATCCAATACCCTTTATATTAATATATAATGCAACCTGTTTTCTACCATATTAACAATTTTAAAATCATAATTGTGACACACCCCTACTTTTAATTTTCCGACATTCATTTTGATTGGTACCAAACCAACTCTTTGTTTGGCGCTCAATCTGCTAATGATCTATATATTAGCACACGGAATCTGAATTTCTGGACATTAAAGTAATTTGACTTATTTATTTCACTCCATCCAGGTTCGGAACAGTGTCAGGCTGCGGTCTATTTAATATTTCTTTGAAATGTTCTGCCCATCGTTGCTTTTGAAGGTCATCGGATAACAATTGATTGCCTTGTTTGTCTTTGATGGGTATATTTGGTGTAGGTGAGTGATTGCCCAGTGAATATCCAAGATCTACAACAGGTAGCAGCGAACCGCCAAGCATGGAGAGACAGGACTTCTGCCCTATGCGCCGCCTTAGGCTCAAGAGGAAAGACTAACTAACTAATTTCACTGACCCTGGCATTATAGTAATTTAACTTCTCTATTTAAGTGACCATGGATAAGGTCTAAAATGGGTGCCAGAAAATGTTATGGGAAGTAAAAGCAGCCATGACGATACTGATCACATCACCCATCGAGTGCCGATTGGACTACACAAATATGAGACTAGCACCATGTACCCGATACGCCTCATGGCGATGTCAAGGAACCTTTAGTTGTCTACTTTATTTCTAACTTGAGTAGCTCTGGTTTTTAAGGGCGCGTTGGTGTAATGGTTAGAAGGTTACCCTGACAATGGCATGAGCGCAACCGGTTGGGAATTGTATGCCAACTTTCGACGTTCGGTAGGGGAGGGAAAGACTGACGACCTATACTCCCGTGCACTAAGGCTTACAGACGGTAATATGCATAACACTTCACGTGCTTTATGTTTTAATGTTTAGCTCTGATTTCGAAATTAGGCGCCCAGAATGATCCATTTTCTAACATCCAGATTTCTGGATAGACAAGGGCTGGTGCCCCAAGGCCGTGGTGTTTACGACTAAGAAATCTGTTCATCTCCACGCGGAGCATCCTGGGTAGACACTCGTGCGGCGAACGGAGGGAGGGTCGATCATGGTCTCCACTGTGTTGAAGCATCCCAAGAACTACACACTATGCACGCTGCAAGACTGTACGAGAGTAAGAGTAATTCATTACGAGGATGGTAGACAATTAACACCCACGTCTTGCGCACACTGCATGAAGAGCTTACCTTATGTTTTGAATGAGTCTGTTGCTTGCCTTCCAGAATGGAACGAAATCATCATCAGTCCTCAATCTCGAAGTCATATAAGAGTTAACAATTAAACCCAGCGGAGTTCAAACAGCAGCAACAGCAGGAGTAGTAGCCGCATTAAGAATACCAACTTGATTACGCGGAGATAGGTTCTTCTTCTTCTAGTCCATGCTGAGTGGCGTTGGTGATCACGTCTGTCCACAGCCTTCTGTCTCGTGTACTGCCAATCTTCTTATAGTCCATGCCGTGTGGCGTTGGTGATCACGTCTGTCCACAGCCTTCTGTCTCGTGTACTGCCAATCTTCTTATAGTCCATGCTAAGTGGCGTTGGTGATCACGGCTGTCCACAACCTTCTGTCTCGTGTACTGCCAATCATTTCTGTTAATGATATTCCTCTATGCCATGATATCAAGCTGTCCAATATCTCATCTCCTCGTCTCCTCCTGCCTCTCCCCCGCTCCAACTTTTCCGTTGTTACGGCCTACTGTAGCTTTCCCTTTCTCATGACATGCCCACAGAAATGTGGACTGTCCTCTTTTAATGATTACCATGTTAAAGTTAGTTGCATATCCTTTACAGGACGTCGCAGTCAATCGTTGCATGTTTGGTTGTTTGTGATTGTGTGTGTGTGTGTGTGTGTGTGTGTGGCAAGTTTACGTTCAGTAGTCACAAGGCCGTCTGCTTCCAAATTGCTGGCAGCGGTGTTTCGAACACGGTATGCAGGATTGCGAATTGCGTCCACAGCGCCGGATACACGGAGTACCTCGTAATTTTATGAAAATCTTATACATAGTGAATATATGAAAATCATCACTGAACATTGTTTAATCATCGAATATACCGACTCAACAAGCGGTGTCGTCTAGCATTTATGTACTTGCTGCTCGCCACTCCACGTGGTATGTGCCACTAAAACTAGCCACAACTAACTCGGAAAGGGAACACAATGTATTATGTAGGTAGCCAATGGAAGACTACGACCCGGATCACAGACCGTTGGTGCCCTTTTTGAACTAATTAATGATTTCCCATACTAGCTAATTCCTCTACCTCAAAGGAAAGGGGAAAATTACCTTTGCAAGATGTTTACTGGTTGGAGTTGCACGTGCCGGGTAGTCTGGGTTGATTGTTAAAAATGAGATTATAAATATGGGGAGGAGTAAGCAAAGATGAGGGAATGTTTTACTGAACCGGTGGAGGGTTTTATGAAATACGGGAAAAGCTTGGAATTTTGTTTTGTTTTGTTTCTTTGCGCAGGTAGGATAATTTCATCTGTAGAAAAAAGAAGGCACAACACCGGTTTAGAAACATCGAATAGAAGGAAACATTTGCACCTGTCCAGAAAAGAAGTGGAGAGGGTGGGGTGTGAAGGCAGATAGGCAAACACACAGAGCGACACGGAGAGAGAGAGAGAGAGAGAGAGAGAGAGAGAGAGAGAGAGAGAGAGAGAGAGAGAAGAGAGAGAGAGAGACAGACAGAGAGAGAGAGAGTGAGAGAGAGAGAAGAGAGAGAGAGATAGATAGATAGATAGATAGATAGATAGATAGATAGATAGAGAGAGAGAGAGAGAGAGAGAGAGAGAGAGAGAGAGAGAGAGAGAGAGAGAGAGAGAAGGGGAGGCAGATTAACTTCAGTACAGAAACGTGTATTACATAAACACATATGGTGATTAAACAAATCGAAACCGGGTTGCCAAAGGATAAGCTAAGATCTGGTTGTCAGCCTGTAGAAATCTGCAGGATTGTTTTGCGATATAAAAAACAAAAAAACATTTCACCAAATAAGAAACATCGTGTGGGGGATACAAGAGAAGAAAGACAAGGAAAAAACAGACAAAGACATGTAATCATCATAATGCACAATATTAGAATGCGGTCGGCGTGGCTAAAATGTTTAACGCGCTTAAACTCCCATTGCTGATCACGGCATCGCAAAAGAAGAAGAAGAAGAAGAAGAAGAAGAAGAAGAAGAAGAAGAAGAAGAAGAAGAAGAAGAAGAAGAAGAAGAAGAAGAAGAAGATACAGAGAAATGCGCAGACAGGGGATAATCTTGAAGAAGAAAAAAAAAACAGCATTTCCAGAGAACTTCATTAATCTTTTTCAGATGTCATGTCTAGACCAAATCACTAGCCAACACGACTCTTTAATTCATCCCCCTCTCCCGTTTCTCTCTCTCTCTCTCTCTCTCTCTCTCTCTCTCTCTCTCTCTCTCTCTCTTTCTCTCTCTCTCTCTCTCTCTCTCTCTCGTCTAATACTTTGATAAATTTGATGTTGCTTATGTTATCCTTTATTGTACAGCCGTTTAACCTTTCTACGTACATCTGTTCCTGTCTTACTCTAACTTTCTTGTCTAGCATTACGAATACACGAATATGTGAATTTATGAAAACAGTGCAAATTGGAATTTGGAGACAGGTGAATGCAGACGATGCAATGGTTTCTCCTTCTAAGATGGGAAAATTAAAAAAATAAAGACTGTATACGGTAAGCTTTACTAGAACACGATTACAAATAACAAAATAGACGTTATGGTCAAAGCACTAAAATAAATAAATAAATAAATCACGCCTATATAACTACATGGTAAACACTACATGAAAATATAAATATAAAAATTGGTCATTAGTATCTTGAATGTTGTTTGTCCACCAAGAATGATGATGACCATTCATTTCATCCAGTGGGTTTGAAAGTATGTAAACAATATAAAATGACACAAAGTAGTGCAGCTTTACATAACAGAATTACGACACATACAGGACGTTGCGGCGATTAGCCTTCATCAGCAAACAAACACATTCATAAACACAACATATAGTCAAGGATATCTCCTGTGACTACATCAAAAGGTGACGACAGGACGAGAAGAACAAAAGGGTGAAAAAATGAAAGCAGTGAAGAGAACATGAGAATTGGAAAAAAATTTTCATACTTACCTCACAACTCCGATCTGTGTGTAACTCAGAATATCAACGATGTCTTCTTTTTATACCCAACCATGGGAGTGAGATGTAGGATGATGACGGGGTGATGGGTGTAACGGTTCAGTAAGCACATTGAAAGAAAGGGGGAGGGGGGAGGGCGGAGGCAGGACGGCAACCTGTGATAGTAGGCTGAGAATTGTATCTGAGCAATCTCAGTGGATGTACTAACAAAGCATGTGTGGGTGTCAGTGAATAGGTTGGCCCCGGTGGGCGAATATTGAAGAGCAATGGAGTTGGAGCCGTGAGTTCTAAGATGGCTGATAAGGCCTATTTTGGCTCGAAATGTTCTTTGACAATGTAGGCAAAGAATGCTGTAAGTTCCAGGAGGAGGATCTCCTGCAGTGGTTTTTCTGTCCAACCTTTTCTTCACAGCTCTTGCTGTCCTGATCGCTTCACAAATGACTGCACACTTATGTAATGATGTACGCCACGAATTACGGTCTTTAGCATCAGTCTCCCAGGTGTCAAGATGAATTCAAAAAGCTTTCAGTGAGATTTTCAGAGTGTCGTTAAAGCGTTTCCTGTTGCCGCCTTGGGAGCGTTTACCACAACACAGCTCGCCGTAAAAAATTTGTTTAGGGAGCCTGTGATCTGGCATACGAGTTAAGTGACCAGCCCAGCCAATCTGATTTTTCATTAGTAGAATGTGGATACTGGGCATGGATGCTCTTTCTAGAACTTCAGTGTTTGGGATCTTGTCTTGCCTTTTAATCTTCAATAGGTTCCTAAGGCAGACTGTGGAAGTGGTTTAATTTCCTAGTATGCCGCTGATAAACAGTCCATGTTTCACAAGCATATAGCAGTGTGGATAATACAACTGCTTTATAGACTTTCAGCTTTGTTTGCAGGCTTATTCCAGTTCTGTCCCATACATTCTTGTACAGTCTGCCAAAGGTCGTGCTGGCCTTGGGTGCTCTTGCATTCACTTCGTCATCAATTGTGGCAGCTTGTGACACAGTGCTGCCAAGATAGGTTAATTTGTCCACAACACTTAGTCTATGATCATTCACCTTGATATTCGGCACGGTGTGATTATTCCCTGGAGCTGGTTGGTACATAACTTCTGTCTTCTCCAAGATGATGTTGAGCCGAAAATTGGCACAGGCATATGAGAAAGCTGAAACATTGTGTTGCATGTCTGCCTCTGAGTTGGCATAGAGCGCAATTATCAGCAAACAGCAATTCTCTGACGGTCGCTGTTAGTTTTGGTTTTGACTTTCAGCCTTCTGAGATTGAACAACTTTCCATCCATGCGGTAGTTGATGTCTATTCCAATGTCATTGTTCTCAAAGGCATTCGTCAGCATAGCTGAAAACATGAGGCTGAACAGTGTTAGTGCCAGGACACATCCTTGCTTCACTCTATTGGTGACAAGAAAGGGCTCAGACAGTTCGCCATTTTCCTGTACTCTTGCCTGCATGCCATCATGAAATAGCCGCACTATTTGGACAAACATTTGTGGACAGCCATATTTCGCCATAATCTTCCACAGTCCTTCCTGGATACAGAAAAGAACAAATGCATCCATACGACAAGATCTGAATATTGAAGAAGGTTAGATATTTAAGACGATGCAACAAAGAATATAAAAATATTTTGGTCACTTGAAACGTCATGAAAGTTTGGAGAGAACAAGCATGGAGGTAGTATATGCCCGGGGATTGAGTAAAGGGAAGGCCAAAGAGAAGATGAGTGCAGGATGTGGCACATAATCTCCAGAGAGGTGTATCGGACTCGAGACATCTTGCGTATGACCGAGATTTCCGGGAGGTTGTCATGGGAGCGAAGTTCAGGAAAGGACGTATTACTGAATGAATGAATGAATGAATGAATGAATGAATGAATGAATGAACTCATCTGTATCTTTGTTGTGGTCAGCCACGTATTTTATGAAATCAGCGGCTATGATTACAACAAAGGATAGAGATGGAAAACCATGTTTCTACCAAGGGCCATTTATCTGTTTGCTGGAGAGCATTTTTTCCGTTTTCAAACATTTAATTAATTCACTCCTAACGTTACATCCAGAACTGCTTCTCTTTGCGTATGATGTTGGTATTTGTGATGTTTTGTTGTTGTTGCATATCCTTTACAGGAAGGTCATTGCAGTCAACACCAGCATTTTTCGCTGCTATTGATGTCTTGGCAAGTTTTACGTCCAGTAGTTTGCCATTGCTTTATGAGATATTTGTGATGCTGCTACTAAATTAATTGATGATTGTTTATTAAAGCTCCTAGATTTATTGAATTTCGACTCCTGCCTGCAAATGCCTTGGCAGAGCCAGACCATTTGATCTCGCGGGTTTTACACGACCTGCGGACCTGACGCTTCCACGTCCCTGGTCTAGGAAACATTTTTTTTTAAAAGTTGCATATCCCTTACAGGACGTTGCAGTCAACACCAGCATTTTTCAGATGTTGTTGATGTTCTTGGCAAGATTACGCTTAGTAGCCTGCCATTGCTTTCTGAACGACCGGTTCACATTCCTTGTAAGTAACCAACGCGACGCGATCCGCTGCCGAATCTCGCACAGCTGTATTCCCAACGTGGATATACGAGATTAAGGAGAACGTCGTTAACCTCTTCGCCAGAGAGACCGGCCTAAGAAACATAAGAAATAAAAATGTACCACAAACACAAGACATTAATACATCTCCCGCCTCAACAACCAAGGGAGGCAAATTGAACAAGGGGAGATAATCTGAATTTAGATTGCCTTGCGGCGGCGATATCTGCGCCGCCGCCGTAACGAGTGATGATCGCCATTACAACGGTAATATATACTAGGTTACAGCGGTCGTGGTCAACTGGGAATTAAAATGTGCCGATCCTGAACCTTACACCAGACAGAAACAAATCTGTTGTGTGGTTTGTCACTTATAAAAGCCGTCTCCTGGCTGTCTGCACCCAATTCGCACGTTTCAAGAAAGCTGCATCCCATTTGCTACCTGTCCTCTTTGTGTAGACGTCATGTTTGTCATCCACCGTAACCATGGTAACATAGAGGCCGGGAACTCTAGGTGTTATCAGTTCTGGAATGTGTGTGTGTGTGTGTGTGCGCGCGCGCGCGCGCGTGTGTGTGTGTGCGTGTGTGAGCGCCCGAGTGTTTTGACTGGTGTGTATGTATGTGTGTGCGTGTGGTGTGTATGTGTGTGCATGTGTGTGTTGAGTATATGCGCGTGTATGTGAATGTGTTATTTATGTGTATGTATGTGTACGTGTGGTGTGTATATATGCGCATGTGTGTGGTGATTACCTGTGTGTATGTGCGTGTGTGTGTGTGTGTGTACTGAGTATGTGTGTATGTTCATCAAGTGCGCGCTTGTTATTATTTGTACCTGCGAAACGTCTCGATTAGAAAGTAATGGCAAACTACTGAAAGTAAAATTGCGATGTAAATCAACTCGGGTGGGATTGATCACGACGTCCTGCAAAGAACATGTAACATGAGAGAGAGAGAGAGAGAGAGAGAGAGAGAGAGAGAGAGAGAGAGAGAGAGAGAGAGAGAGAGAGAGAGAGAGAGCGTTTATAGAGCACGGGTAAGCGAGGACAACGTCCAAAAGACAACGTCTATTTCTTAAAACGGGAATGGAACATTACAGAGGATATTTAAACTATATGTAACAGATTCAGCGCCAAATAAAAAGCAGGTCTGGGCCGGACAAATTTCGATTTCACCATTACCCCTACCCAATTCAACCTCAGCAGAGAAGTTCTATTAGGGTCCGTCCCTGCCTCAGATTAATAATCCTGTGACTGCATCAGCCACAAATAGGAGATACATTTGAGAGTGATCGTTGTCCAAAGAGGGTAATGGCCTGCATAACCGAACAAAACTGGATGGCAGAAAATGGGAAGTAGGGGTGTGTCATAGTTATGGCGTAACAGGTGTTAATATAGTAGTAAACATGTTGTTTCTGTGTCGTATTTCTATGCTTCTCTCTCTCTCTCTCTCTCTCTCTCTCTCTCTCTCTCTCTCTCTCTCTCTCTCTCTCTCTCTCTCTCTCTCTTTCTCTCGCTGTATGTATGCGTGTGTTATTCCGTATAAGCATGCATAACTTTACGTTACCATCGTATTATCTCTACGACAGTATCTCATTGTCACCATGATTCGGTCTCATTCTCTCCTCCCCGTCTCTCTCTCTCTCTCTCTCTCTCTCTCTCTCTCTCTCTCTCTCTCTCACTCACTTACTCTCTCTGCCAAGACCTTAGAATGGCCATTCCACCACTTTCCATTAACAAACGGAAGAGGCGGTAGCATAACCTCTAGACCAGTGGTTCTAAAAATTAGCGTTTCTAGGGGGGGGGGGGGGGGAAAGAGAAATTAAGATTATTTCAAGTTCGCATTAATACAAGAACCGATTACTTGATATTGTTTTGCCCTTCATTTTTTATGGCTCTGTACGTCTCACCCTTCTGAAATTCATTTTATGACGTGAGCAAATAACGTTTTGTGTAGACGTCTAGACTTGTTTTACTATGTTCTATTAAATTTAGCTTCCATTATTACGTATACTGTGTAGGGGCGGGGCGGGGGGATTTTTAGGGAGGAAATACGAAAGGGGGGAATGACGTTCTAAAAATATGGTGAAGGGAGGCAAGGGCCAAAAAAGGTTGAGAACCACTGCTTTAGACGCTCGCCTTCGAAACTGGTGGTCATGAGTTTGATCCGCATCGCAGAGATTTCTTATTTATAAACTTGATCTGTACTCACATGTCAACCAGGAAATGCCTTTGTTGTAAAAGCGGTCGGCGTGAGACACACCACATCACACACTGAGCGCTTGAGACACACCACATCACCCACTGAGCGCTTGAAACACACCACATCACATACTGATCGCTTGAGACACACCACATCACCTAGTGAGCGCTTGAGACACACCACATCACCCACTGAGCGCTTGAGACACACCACATCACCCATTGAACGCTTGAGACACACCACATCACCCATTGAGCGCTTGAGACACACCACATCACCCAATGAGCGCTTGAGACACACCACATCAACCATTGAGCGCCTGAGACACACCACATCACCCAATGAGTGCTTGAGACACACCACATCACCCATTGAGCGCTTGAGACACACCACATCACCCACTGAGTGCTTGAGGCACAGAACATCACCCAATGAGTGCTTGAGACACACCACATCACCCACTGAGTGCTTGAGGCACACCACATCACCCATTGAGCGCTTGAGACACACCACATCACCCACTGAGTGCTTGAGACACACCACATCACCCACTGAGTGCTTGAGACACAGCACATCACCCACTGAGCGCTTGTAGTCTACAAATATATGGGTCTCGCCCAATATTCCCCATGTAACTTAAGCGCGTAAAAGGCACCTTAATATTTACTTGTGATTTCTTGCGTTCCTTCGTATTGAACTCAAGCGTAGTCCATACACGTGCTACTACTAGTGAGCGAATTGGACTGATTTGTGCATGTGGATTACCTTTCCCTGTTACCAGTGTCCCTCGCCATCAGGTGAACCTACTCCGGCTTCTGAGGTACTTGTAATTTATGTCCCCAAGTCAAGGACGAGAAGTCGACATTTTAGTCCATCTGAACATGAACTTTTACTGTAATGAACAGTTTTCAACCGTCTCTTCGTGTTCCTATTGAGAACTTCTGAAATAGGTAGATGAAATGTTTGAACCACAAGGAACTTCAAACTTATAAAAGCAACAACAGCTGCGCGGGGATTAGTTGCAGCTTTTGCTGCTCAAGATATTCGTTTTCTCGTCTTAACAGGCATCTTTCTTCATGTTTTCTTTCTAACAAACTGACATTTTATCAGGATTTTCCTGAGCGTTTTTAAATTCTTCATGGAAGAGAAACAAAATAGACGATGATGTATTTGAAACAGTGCCAATGTGTAAGCTTGGGTGTGAGGCCAAAGCTGCTTGAAAATCCTTTAGAGTCGGAGTTTCAAAAAAGCATCAAGTTCTCTCGTATTTCTGGGTGAAAGAAATAACAAAAGCGCACAACGCCTTCCTGGCAATTTAGTCATCTCAAAAGGTTAGCAAGGTTGGTGTAAATTTTGCTTCATTGTGCAATCTGATACATTTAGCTGTACAGTCCTCGTTTTTGTTCCGAAACACGAGCCCTAGAACAAGCAACTGTACGTCTACAGAGTTTGTCATTTTTAGTCGTTGAGACAACAATTGCTGACATAATTGTTGTCTTAAGGTGTGACTAGACTACAGGTAGCATAGATGGATGCCTGTAAGACCTGTGTGTTTACCTGGAAAGTACTGGGCCAGTTGCCAAGTTGGAACTTTAACGAGAATGTTCAAAGTCTACGAACGTAATGACTTGTAGATCTGTATGATAATATGTTAGGGAAACAATGAGCTCACGCAACGAAGATTTTTGTTTTACATGAAGTCAGCAAAATTGTATGCCGAAAATATACTCAACCTGGGTTTGGCATTGATCGGCACAAACAGCAGAGGGCTTGCAACATTACTTACGTATTACTGAACTATTTCTGGCGCTCAAACGTTGGAAAGGAGCACAACAGGATGAAGAGTTAAAATAAAATTGAGATACTGTTGAAGACAAGAGGACCGATTTCATTGCACCTGGTTCTCCTCCTCCTCCTCCTCCTCCTCCTCCTCCTCCTCCTTCTTCTTCTTCTTCTTCTTCTTCTTCTTCTTCTTCTTCTTCTTCTTCTTCTTCTTCTTCTTCTTCTTCTTCTTCTGTGTTCATCCGGAGTATTTTTTTCATACGTATTTGCGTTGTTCCACTTTATTTGCGCCCTTAGACCGACACATCCGACTTCTGCGGGCATTTGTTGACCGGGTTAACCTTCCCGGGTGTTTCGAGGGGCATTCTGCTCTCACTGTTGTGGTGTCGTCCACATCCCAGCTGGTCAATTTAGAACGGCCAAAGACATCACATCACGGTCAACTCTCAAAGGAAGGCAGAAGCTGAACATGGTCATCCAAGGAGGCTTCCGTAATTGCAGAGCCGACACATAGCGCTCTGGTACTTGGCTCACCCTAGGAATCGTCACGTCCTACGCATGGCTGCTTCACTTCCTCACTTCTGAATATTGGGCATTTCGTTGGCTACTGGCAGCTCGCCACGCAAACCAGGAACGGTCAGTCTGCAGACAACACCCACTCAGCGAGCTTTCGCACCGGGTTCAATCACATATGACTCAGTTTTCTTTCCTCAGAGCGGCCTGCCGAGATTGTCACACAGAGTCTCTACCCCAGCGACGACCCCTGGGGGGGGGGGGGGTCTCCGACAAAAACTGCATTCGTGAGTGGAATGAAGGAGTGTGAAAACGAATCCACGCCCTTCGTAGCGTGGGGCAGGTGGTCTAACTATTTGGCCATAGAGTCCACCTCCCCCCCCCCCCCCGCCCCCGAATGAACACACACCTACAAGAAGCAACCAAGACACCATATCTGGACTTGGAATTCACACAATAACATACACACACCCACGTTAAAATGTCCTATACATACCTGGCTGGAAGACAATGATCGATGAGTTGGTGTCTGGCCTCTCCAGGTAGTCCAGATCTACCCTCGCTGTGGCCTGACGAGTGTAACATCGGACAGATGACTCGTGACTGATGTCCCCGGATCTGACAACAACTGCTCGTATCTCGCCGTCGTTCTCCTTGACCCTGTAACCTGCTTCCTTGAACTCTACACTGGGCACTGTTGATAGAAGTAACGAGTACATTTATGTTAATTCTACATAACCTGAACAACACGTAGAATATTTCACTCTAACGTTAGATGTAACCATTTGTTTTTTAAACTTTACAGGACATCGCTGTCAACATCAGCATCTTTCAGCTGATTGTTGATTTCTTGGCAAGACTCCGCTCAGTAGTTTGCCATTGCTTTCTGAGCGACCGGCTCACATGCTCCGTAAGTTACCGACGTGGCGATAACCGCTACAAATTCTCGCGCACGTCACGTTACTCACGAGAGTATACGGGATAACGGAGAAAGTCTTGTACTCCCTAGACCAGGGAGACCGGCAGATGTAACAATAACAAGTACATTTATGGAAATTCTACATTACCTATACAACATAATATTTAACTCTAACGTTATATGTATGTTAGTAATTAATTACCTGTACCACACGAAGAATATTTCACTCTAACGTTAGATGTAACAAGTAAATTTACGTTAATTCCACATTACAGGTAGGCCCCGGTTAACGTCGGAGTTACTTTCTGGAAAACTCGACGTTAAGTGAAGCGATGTATAGCGAAACACTATTTCCCATATAATTAAATGAAATACGGTGTATTGTGTACCACAGTAATGTTTATTTTGATGGTTGTTGATATTTATTGGTTAAACAGAGGTGGGTTGGAGGGTGAGTGGTAGAGTTATTTGGACGCAGAGGCATTAAATTCTGCCTCCTCATCTGAGGGTGTAACTGTAACCTCTTCCTGCCTCTTTTCCTAGCTCTTCTCTGCTTGAACAAAAATGTGTCCATTGTCTGCTGCACAGTAACCACCCCCCTCAGTATCAGCACTCGCCGCTTCACCTGTTGTCTGAATATTGTGCAGGTGTGAACACTTCTTAGAGCGCTCAAACTAAACCAACTACGACTCGCTCTAATACTATCATCGGCACTACTAGTACTGCTCTCACCCGCTTTCTTAGCTAGATCTACGTAGAGAGACTTTGCTTTCTCTTGGATAGCCATCTTGCTCACAGACATATTCCGTTGGTTCTGGTCTTCAATCCAGACGGCCAATTGTGCTTCCATGTTCTCCATAAGACTACTTCTGGTACGAGTGATCTTGGAAGCACTCAAAGGGGTTACGTATTTAGCACCCTCTTTTATTTTGTCAGCACCTGCATGAATTGTCATTACAGTCGTTGGAGGTAAACCATGGACTTTACCGATATCAAGAGCCCGATCGTCAGCCTAAAAACGACGTTATGGCGAAACGTAGCGACGTAAAGTGAAGTTAGTCCCCTATGTAACAACGACGTTATAGCGAAACGACGTATACCGAGGCGACGTATAGCGTGGCCTACCTGTACTTGTTAAACACCTACAATAGTTAGCTGTAACGTTACAACGTCACTGGAAGTCGCCTGGTATAAAGGTTAAGAGCTCTGGTTACTAAACCCCCGGTGCGCTGATGGCAGGGTAGTGGCTGCGCCCCCTACATCGGTCAGATGGACTTGAACGTTGGCTTTCGTCTTTGGCTTGGAGACGTAAATTACAAACACCTCAGATATCGGAGAGAGTACGCCTGACAGATGAGAAACACAAGTAATAGGAAAGGTCAGTCCAGTATGGAATATGCTCGAGTTCTAACCCAACGGACTAAAGAAAATCAGTACTGCTACATTGATCACCTGGAGTGCCTACATACACATACAATATTTAACTCTAACGTTAAAGGGATTCACAGGTACAAGAATCGACTCCATTGCACCGAGGTTTATCCTATAAGGTTCGGTCTCTTTCCGCGGAGTGGCCTGCCGAAAGCGTCGCACAAAGCTCAAACTCCGTAGCTCCAGCGACGACCCCAGGAGTCTCCGAGAAAACTGCACTCGTGAACTGAATGATGTAGTCCGGAATAGAACCCACAATCCTCGGACCGTGAAGCAGACGGGGTACCCACTTGGCCACAGCGACTCCCTTAGTTGTAAAGAGATCATCATGTCTACTTGTTTAAGGCGGTTCCAGTTGGTTTTATGCAAACAAAACAGAGTTAGATATAGATTGTAAATTTAAAATTACCGGGGTGATAACAGCTGTTCTGCATTCGAACAATACCTGCGACTGTGTTTTAATTGTTTCAGCTAAAGTATGCTTGCTGCTTGCTTGCTTGTGTTCGCTGGCTGTGAACTCCAGCGCGAAGTCCTGTATGTCGGATGAAGGCATCCTGTTGTCCAACATCAGTGTGATGTCATACATGACCTGAGGTTTGCGTGAGTATCCTTGTCCCTTGTCTGGCTTATTGGTGTGCAAATTGGTGGTTCCTCGCTGTGCAGACAGATACTCTCCGACTTCGGAAGAATCAGCGAGCCTACTACGTTAGCTAGGACCCCGAAAGGACTTGTTGCCCAGAACGCACGACTAGGACGCGTCAGTAGGTCTTGGCCAGTACAGAACCTGGCCCTGGTGCTTGGAAACACCTCTGCGTCCCAGCTAAAGTATGATTAACGTATTCATTTCACATGATATATAACTATGCATTATGCACCTGCCGAGACGCAGCTAAATATGTCAGGTAGTAAATCGTGTAACATATTGGTTATAGTTTCTGTGCTTACATTTGTTTAACATAAATTGTGCTTTATATTGCCCACGTTTCTATTATTCACATTCACAACGGGCAAACATTATTTTGAGGTGTACTAGTGAAGTACTCACAGTCAGAGACGGAATCGTTGATGACCACCACTGCTTCTTTAGGCTCTCCGAGGATGGCATTAGCCGGCATTCTCAGGATGACCAGAAACGACTCCAGGCCCTCCAGCCGAGGCTTGCCCAGGTCATCGATGATGCCAACTTTCACCGTCTGCATGGTGACCCCGGGTGCGAAGTCCAGGACGGTGTTGACTGCCACGTAGTCTAGGCCGGCTGGAAGACAAAAATGCGCGTCATTATCTCATTTTGTGCCAGACAACTCACTATACGTTGTTTGATTACTTCCTATGTGATATACTTTTCTTAATTCAAAGAGGTATTATTTGTTACTCGAACTATTTCTGTTCCATTGTATTAATATTACTGACAGCATTAAATAACAAAAGGCATGTTATACGAAAGTAACAACTGTTTGGGATAAACAGTTAAAACTGCAACTACTAACAACACTTGAGATAAAGTTAAAGTAATAGCTTTTTGGGCGGGAAAGCGTTAAAGTAATAACTACTTTCGATACAAAGAGCTAAACTAACAACTGCATACGATGGGATAAAATGTAAACTAACAACTGCTTACGATGGGATAAAATATAAAGTAACAATTGATCGGACCAGTTGTGCTGTATGGCTCTGAAACCTGGAGTACAACGAAAGGAGACGAAGCCTTGTTACAAACCTTTGAGAACAAAATTTTAAGACGCATCTTTGGACCCATTAGGGATACACAAAGTGGAGAGTGGAAAAGAAGAAGTAACAAAGACATTTATGATCTGTTTAAGTCCCCGCTAATCACTGGTATCATGAAGGCTAATAGACTACAATGGCTGGGGCATATAGAAAGAATGGAAGGTAATAGGGAAACAAAACTCGCTTACACTCAGGAAATAAATGACCGTAGACCCCGAGGTAGACCAAGAAGGCGGTGGAGAGATAATACATGTACAGACCTACAAGCACTTGGAATCAACGACTGGCAAGAGAAGGTCCACCAGAGAGACGAATGGAGACGGATTGTATTTGCAGCAAAGAACCTCAATGGCTCGGAACGCTGAAGAAGAAGAAGAATTGCTTACGATGGAAAAAATAAATAAAGTAACAACTGCTTGAGATGGAAAATATGTTAAAATAACAGCTGCATGAGATGGAAAACGGTGTAATAACAACTACTTAGGAAAGAAGGTGTAAACGCAACAACTGTTTGGGATGGGTGGATGGGGTTAAATTAACGACTGTAAGGGATGGAAAGAGTTAAAGTAACAACTGCTTGATATACAGAAAAGGGTTAAAGTAATAACTGCTTGATATTTTAAAAAAAAAAACAGGTTAAAGTAACAACTGTTTGACATATTAAAAAAAAGATTAAAGTAATAACTGTTTGAAATGGAAAGCGTTACAATAACAACTGCTTGGAATATAAATATTTAAAATAACGAGAGCTTTGGATTGAAAAAACAAAACAAAACATAAACTAATAACTGCGTCGGATGGAAAGAGTTGAAGAGGAGCTGCTAAGATAAAAATATTCCAAGTAACAATTGCTGATAATAAAATGAAATAAGCTCTAAAAAAAGTTTTATCATTATCATGCCCACTTTCATCACCGCCATAATCATCACCATTGTCATCATCATGCACCATTATCATCATCATCATCACCACCACCATCATTATCACCGCCACCGCCATCATCATCATCATCATCATCATCATCATCATCATCATCATCATCATCATGATCATCATCATCATCATCATCATCATCATCATCATCATCATCATCATCATCATCATCATCATCATCACCGTCACCATCATTGACGTAACCCCAAATTCATGAAATCACTCAACAATAGCACTAGAAATTAACATTATAGTCGAGGGAGGAAGGAGTGGCTAAGAGGTGTTCGTCTCATAGACAGAAGTGGGGCGAATCTCAACATAGGGCTGGACATTTTTTTAAAATTATCTATAGTTTTCTAATTGTATCACACCTGGACCTGATCTCTTGGGTAGTGAGGTCCAATAATTGGCCTTCTCAGATAAGGGCGAAAAACAGGTGGTCCTGTTTTCAAGTTTTGCACGTTAAAAAATCCCAAAGCAATTAGAAATCACAAAGAGTAGACCGAAAGGACCCCGCCTTGGCAAAACTGTTAGGAAAGAAAACGTGTCCATTGCCTTGGATGAAATCTGTCTATAGTCTAGAGCAGTGGTTCTCAACCGGTGGGGAATTCCCCCCCCCCCCCCTAGGGGGGAATTTTAGGGTTTCCAAGGGGGGAAATTAAGATTATTTTAAGATCACATTAATACAAGAACCAGTTACTTGATATTGTTTTTCACTCTAAATTGTACGGTTCTGTACTTCTCGCTCTGATGAAATTCGTTTTATAACGTAAGTAGATCCGCAAATCACGTTTTATGTAGATGTCCAGACTTGTTCTAGTATGTGTTATTAAATTTAACTTCAAATTTTTAAGTATACTGTGTAAGGGTGGGGGGGGGGGGAGGATTTATAGGGAGGAAATTCGAAAGGGAGGGGGGGGGGAATGACGTTCTGAACATATGGTAAAGGGGGGCATGGGCCAAAAAAGGTTGAGAACCACTGGTCTAGAGGAAGGAAAGCTTATACAAATGCCGAAGTCGGACACACTGACCTTTGAATTGCATAACTAAGTGTGAGACACATTCATCGAAAGAGGAAGGGAGAAAAAGAAACTAGGCTTGGAGTGGCTTAGTGGTAGAACTCGTCCATCACCAAATTAAACAGACGGTTCCCAGTGTGAAGAGCGTGAAATTTTACAACAACTAGGAATTTTTACTCTTCCTTGATCCAGTGGTAGTGTACCGACCCTTTCAGACAAAGACCAAAAACTAGGAGGATCCGTGCCAACTTTAAAATGCAACCCAAATAGACCGCTGCTTTGGTTGATTGTGTGGTTCAGGTATGCGAAGTTCGTGCCTCGAGCTGAGACTCTTCTTGTGTGACCTATAGAAGGAGACTCTAATACAGTGGTTCTCAACCGGTGGGGAATTCCCCCCCACCAGGGGGGAATTTTGGGGTTTCCAGGGGGGGGGGGGGGTGAAGATTATTTCACGATCGCTATAATACAAGAACCGATTACTTGATATTGTTTTTCTCTTCATACTTTACGGTTCTGTACGTCTCACCCTTCTAAAATTCATTTTATTAAGAAAGAGACTCACAAATCACGTTTTATGTGGACGTCTAGACTTGTTTTGGTATGTGCTTCCATTATTACGTATACTGTGTAGGGGCAGGAGCGGGAGGGGGGATTTTAGGTAGGAAATACGAAAGGGGGGGGGGATGACTTTGTGAAAATATGGTGAAGGGGGGCACGGGCCAAAAAAGGTTGAGAACCACAGGTGTAATAGACATGTCCACGTGTTTAAAAAAAAGTGGTCTTTGCACAACAAAACACAGCAAACAGAATAAACAGTAAATCAACGTTCCCAGAAAATCTCTGTCCCAGATCTACACAAACTTTTTAAAGTCCACCCATGGGAACTGTTGATAGATCCATTAAACATTAAGCGTACAGCTAATGACAATTACCCTCTTTTAGACGTACACATCCAGATCTAGATTAGTGTAAGTTACTGAAGGCTTGCTGACAGCAGGTTAAAAGCTTTTGTAACAAATCTTGTTGAAAAATGGGTAACAAAGACATAACCCTGGATAACGCTGTAAAATCTTAAAAATAGACGAAAGGAAAATTATAAAAAGCAGATGTATATAATAGCAAAATAAGAGATTCTAATATAACAAATACATAGAGGCTAATATAGAATATAGAAATCTGGGGAACGTTAGCTGCAAGTCCTGTACAGAACGTCGCAATCAACCTCAGTGTGTTTTGGTTGTTTATGATTTTCTAGCCAGTTTTATAGTCAGCAGTTTACTTTCCGAAAGAATAACACTCTTACCGTTGTAAAACAACGCAAGGTGATCTGCTTTCAAATCGCCAGCAGCTGATGTCGAAACTGGTATGCGGGATTATAAGATTGCGTTCACTTTCTCTAAGCCATAGATGCCGACAGAAAGCGGGTAAGGGCGGATACAAGACAATATTTAAGTGACCAAGCAAGAGAGGTGAAAGTAGTAGCAGAGAAAGGAAACATTAGAGAGATATACGGTACAACAAGGAAACTCATCTCATCTCATCTCATCTTGTTCCTCTTGTACCTTGCGGCGTAACAAGGAAACTATTACAGTATAATCAATCAAGTGAACTGATGGATAGTAGTAATGGGACAGTTCTCACCAACATAAAAGATCAAAAACACAGATAGGATGAATACTTTCTAGAACTGCTGAATATACCAGCCCCAAAATACCCTCCTGATATCCAGTTTGCAGCGAAGGTGCTGGACATCAATTGTGAGAAATCATCTAAAGTAGAAACTAGAAATGTTATCAAACATCTAAAGGATAGAAATGATGCTCATTCCAATGGTTTCCAAGCAGAGGCTATTAAAGTCAATGTAAACGATTCAACTGAAGAACTAGACAAATTATTTAACATAGTGTAGGAAATCGAAGACATACCCACAGACTGGAGACAATATTGTCTAATGAAGCTGCTGAAGAAATGTGACCTGCAGAAGAGCGTACCGAGAGAATGAATAGGCTGGCTTCCGATCAAACAGACCCTGAACTTACCAGACAGCCAGAGTATACATGATAATAGAGCCAAGCATGAGCTGAACTCAAAACTTTGTAATGGATTTGTGGACTATGAAAAGGTCTTTGACATCACTGATAGGACATTCCTTTGAGAATTATTTTCATATGTTATGTGTATTCA